>JANHFK010003488.1:80594-90635 GCA_036250565.1 Sibynophis collaris | reverse complement strand
AATGTTTTTAATTGACTGTAAACCGCCCTGAGTCCTGCAAAGGAGAAGGGCGGTATACAAATTGAATAAAATCTAAAATCTAAAATTAGCAATCTTGAAAATCTGTCCAAAACCATTGCCATACTTTTAAGGGCCACGAGGAAAACAGTAAGACTGTTTCAAATGTCTTCTACATAGAGCTGAACAACCCTTTCATCTTTTTGACTTTCTTCCAGGATAAAATAGAAATGATATTTTTTTATTCCACCTTTATTATTTTTATAAATAACTTGAGGCAGTGAATATACCTGATATTACTTCCTCCTTTTATTTACTCCCATAACAATCCTGTGAAGTGACTTTGGGTCAGTCACGCAGCCTGTTTTTCTTGTCTAAGATGGAACTAGAACTCCTGGTCTCCTAGTTTCTAGGCCAGCACCTTAACTACTACACCAAACTGGTCTATTTCCTGTATTCTCAAACCCAAGAAAAGTATCAAAGTTAGTACTATGCTACAGTAAAAACACTATATGTAATAGTAATGAAGAACACATTGATCTGCCATCTGAGGCCACATTTGGTATTTTGTGAGCTGTGGTTCATATATAGAAGTGGAGACCATTTTCCTCATGTGTGGGATATAATTCAATTGCATATGAGTCATTTAATGTATACCACAGTTCCTATGATTTCATTTTTCTTCTTCTGCATGTAATATGGTTAGAAGAAAAAAAAACCTTCTATTTTATGGGGTGAAAAAAGATTGTTCCCCCCTTACCACCCATCCCATATACCATGTTTGAAGAATGATTGAAAACATCAGAAGAATGTTGCATTGTTCAGGAAAAATGAACAGGCATTTAGTTTGTTTATAATATATTTTCTACAGATGTGATTCAGAATATGTTCTCACTATGGCTGAAATGAAACCAAAAAATCACTTTTGAATTGCCTTAAGAATCTGCATAAGTACAATTTAATTTTAATTGACAACAGCTATTAATTGAATGCACACACTGGGATTTAGGAGAAACTGAAGAAAAGAAAGGAATGGAAAGGAAAGGAAGATTGTACATAAAATCCTTAAAATAAGGATTTAAAAAATCTAATTAAAAAACCCACATCAATCTAAATATGAAAATTATACATTTACCAAGTGTGAAAAACTCATGGGGTTTTTGGGGAGAGGGAGTTGGCATGGTAGCAACTTAGAATACCTAATTATTTTTAGTTCATATTGAGTGATCTGTCTTTCAAAGAATCCTTTCAACTAGTTAAATCTATGGCATCACAGATGAATTAGCTTGATGGGCAAACCAATTGTTACTATCCTCCTAAAAGCTGATTTTAGCTATTCTCCACATTTTATAAAATGTAACAGTGTTCAAAAAGGAGAAAATACAGCAGTATAACAAGAGGTCTAGAAAACGTCTCTCTAGAAAAATCTACTTTCTCTGCAATGAAATATGAACAGATTCTCAAACTTGAATCTTTTTCAAGTAGTTACAAATTAAATTAGGCTGATTGTGTTGATCTTATTTGGAATTCTGTATGTGATTATTGGTTTCCTTTGTTGTTTTGTTTTCTCTTTCCCAATATACTTATTTTTATATCTAAATGTTTTGCTTTATTGATTTAACAAAGGAATTTTTCATTAAAACTTTCCTTACATACAAGGTTATATAATCACACAACTATGCTTTATTTTTCAGGATTGGCGTAAGATTTGATGCATTTTGTATAGTACTGTTGGTTTTGGGCAAGAATATCCAAATCATCTTCTTTTCATTTTTGCCATTGCTGGGCTAAAGGGAAAAAAGTCTTGGGTAGAATGGCTAAGAATTCCCAAGCTACTCCAGTACAGAGTTTTGGGAAATCCAGGCTTTCAGTTGGCAAAGATCATTTACTGAATTGGAAAAAAAGTATAAATTACTCCCATTTTTGTAGCAACCAGGCAGATTATGACTTCACAAATTTTTTGGGATTCGTTTGTTATATATGAAACTAATCTCATATTATTACAGTCAACATGGCTGCAAAACTCTGAATAAGCACAATGATCATCTGGACTTTGAAGCTTAGATATAGCAGGCCTATACCTTATTACAATCACTAAATGATTGTTCATTGAGGAAGAAGATGCACCAGATGATGCATAAGGCCTGCTATCAGGAAAATTAAGTCATAATCAGAATTACAACACTTGTCTTTGTAGCACTGGACTTTGATTAATGGCTTCGGACCCTGATAAAGCAGCTCAACCAGTAGCTCAAAAGAACATGTCTAGTGGTGCCAGATAGAAACCTGTAGTGGAAAATAGTTGCTTGGGAAAAATCCAGGACAATCATCTAATGGTCTAATTGTTCATTTCCCCCAAGTAGCCCACTTTCTGAGCTAATGTTAACACTATTAACTCTGATACTAGAACCACATCTGGGACAACTTTTCTTTGTTTTTCTTTTCTTTTTCTTTCCCGATTACTATATCTGAAAGTATGACTCCATGGATCTGACCATGTCATACTGCTCTATGATCTGGACCTTGAACATAGAATTGTGTGGACCTTGAGTCCTGACAATGTCTTTGGATAATAATTATACCATACCGATCATGGATTGGTTGAGGGCATTGTTGGGACAGAACAACTTACTTACAAAGAAGATTTAAAATGTGGTATTATTTGACAGACCTTACCAATAGGAATTTGGACCTCTGTCCCAATAAATTGTGCCTTTCCATACCAATTTTCTATCAGTAGTTGATAAAAATGGGCTTGGGTGGGTTGAAACTTCTTCCCAGATTTTCTTGTCCATGAATACCTGGGAAAGTGACAGAGAGGTTGCTTGAAGCAAGAAAAACCAGAAAGTCCAGTTCCCTCTTGAAAAAGCACCTTTGGGACAACCATGACCTGGATAACTGAGAATCCCCATAGATATTTAGCTATGTGCTTTGGGATAAACACTCCTCTAATGGTGTGGGAATATGTACAGATTTCCAGATAAATTGCAGAGTACAGGAATTATTTGTGCTTCAGTTTGAGATGCAAACAACACAGACTCATCCCCAACTGTGTTCCACAGTGAAGGGACACAGGGCAAAAAATATCCTGCAGAAAGCTCCACAACACAGTCCTTTCAGCAGTTCCAAGAAGGCTCCACACTCATTTGTACTACTAGGGTGACTAAGTGGCCTCAACGACTCTTTAAAAGAATGCAAATGCCTGCAATATAAATGCTTCTATTCCCCACCATGCAGTCAGAGCTGATGAAGCTTCTTGGATGAGAAGTGAAATATCTTCAAAGAAAAAAAAGAAAGTCCAGTTGCCTCTTGAAAAAGCACCTTTGGGACGGTCTGGCAGTTTGTCGGAAGATTAGCAGTTACTCTAATTGTATCCAAGACTCAGCTTGCAAACTTTAAATTTTCTTGAATTTGAATAAACAAAAATTAGAAAGATCCTATCAATTTCTGGTAGTTTCTTGTTATAAGAACACAGGCCTGTGAAAGGACCTCCTCTAAACCCAGGAAAGTAAAATTATCTCTCTTTGTAACAACAGCACTGAAGTAGGTGGTAGAGTCTGAGACAAGGTTGCAAATGTTTCATTGTCTGTTTGTGAACTTCCTACCCAAATAAATTCTGTAGAGTTTCTATGGGATTGTGGTAGAATTCACCTTGTCTTCCTTCAACATTCCCAATGTTGAGAATTTCTGCCAGGTTCCATTAAGTAATTCAGTAGTACACCCCATGATCTGATCAAGATTCCCAGAATAATTCATGAGGATCCTTATAAAGGATTAATAGAATTGGGTTCTTAACTAAGAACCCAATTGACTACAAAGCATTAGACAAAGTGGATAATTTATTTACTTTTAGATTAGAGGAATTATTGGTGTTCTTCTCCCCTACCCCTCTCAGCAAACTTTCAAGGCCTCCACCTTTATCTGTTTATTCAAAGCCCAAGCCTAATCCTACCCTAGTCCTCTTCCTCTATTCCAACAGAAATGAAGATATTCTTATCACTAATCTTACATAAAGACACATTTCATGGTTATCTAAGGAGCATTTCCTAACTAATCTGGCCACCTAAGTTGGAATTTGTTAAACCAACACATTTGGAGGGTGCCTTGTTAGGGAAGAAATCTGCTCTCTGGAACCGCATGCTTCCTAGGGATGAGACAGCGTGACTGGTCCATGGTCTCATAGCTGGCTTTGTGCTTAAGACAGAACTATAACTCAGGGTCTTCCAGTTTCTAGCCTGGTGCCTTAACCCACACACCAAACTGGCTGTCTTTCAAGCCTTTCTATTCTAATAAAGAATAGAATATTCTTTATCGGCCAAGTGAGATTGGACACACAAGGAATTTGTTTCTGGTGCCTAACCTCTCAGTGTACATTCTATGTAAGCCAAATTTTCCTTCACAGAACAGATAAAAATAATCAGTGAAACCAATAATCTGAAAAATGTGAAGAAGATATCCCACCCAGTGCTACAGTCTAAATGCAAACTGCATATAGGCTCCTTAATCTTGTTTGCCAATGTGGAAACAAGTAGGAGAACTTTATTACGTTATTTGGTTTATGCCCCATATCTCTTCCCAATGGAGAGGAGAGGAGTTTTGGCCTCCTTTCTGGAACTAACAGAAAGATTTGTAACTGGTTAAAGTAAACCCTGGTTTCATGTTGAAGTGTAAACCCCATGAAAATCTCGTTACATCATGTTGCATGCAAATGCTACCAGCTGAAAAGGCTTTCTATGTCTAGCTGGCTAGTTAACATACAGAAACCTTTAGAGAATATCCTTCCAAATTTGCTTTGCACTTGTAAATCCCTATTTTTACCACATTTGTAAACCCTTTTATTAAATACACACAGTTAGACCACACTCACCATGGCCTGTCACAACCCATTTTATTAACACAGCCCATTTTATTATGTGCTGCAGAGTGAGAGTCCAAGCCACAAGTTCTACTCGGCTTCATGGGGTATTTTTCCTCCTTCCCGTCCTCATGAACTCTCAACACTATGTGTGTGGGTGGGTGTGTACACACTCACACACACACACACACACACACAAACAAAGAATTCAGATGTGTCAAAATTAATACTTAACATTACATTTATTTTCCCCCCGTGTGCACACAGTCTCTCTTATTCACTGAATCTGTCGAAACAAAGTTATTTATATAGCAACCCAAAGGATATAAAGCTAAGCTTTTCTCATGGCAGATGTGCAATGAGGAATTTGGGCAGGCTGTTATGGGCTGCCTTCCTCTGTTTCCTAGGCTTCTTTATGTAGGGAAAGTTACCTAATACTGGTTGATGATGGTACTTGAGACTCCATCCCCAACCTCAATTTTCATTTGGAAAGGATTTAGAATGGGAAGAATTGCTACTGATTTTTCAAATTAAACTTGCAGGCATATGAGCCAGGCACACAGTATATCTCTGCATTCTTCTTTACCACATCAACTTCAATGACCAGTGGTTTTCCTGGATTGAAACTCTGACTCTGGGACAAGGTGGGTAAGATAGGAAGACCAAGTGGAAGAGAGCATTCTAGAAGAGCATCAGGTTATGGCAGAAGAGGTTGTGGATCCACCAGCCACAGCAATGCTAATTTTGATCCTTTTCTCTGGCTGAGCTAAAAGGTTTTTACCGGTCCTTGAGATAGCAGGAAATGATAACACCCTGAAACGGATTGTCTATTTTATCTCTGTTCCCAGTTATGGTCATTCTTCTGATTTCCAGGTTCAATTCATAATCTGAATTCTGATCTAGAAAATCCCAGAATACAACATAACAGAATTGGAAGAAATCTTGCAGATCTTCTAGTCGAAACCCATGCTCAAGCAGGAGACCTTGTACCATTCTGGACAAATGGCTGTCCAATCTTTTATTAAAAACTTCCAGTGATGGAGCACCCACAATTTCTGAAAGCAAGCCATTCCACTGGTTAATTGTTCTCACTGTTAGGAAATTTCTCCTTAGTTTTAGGTTGGTTCTCTCCTTGATAAGTTTCCATCTATTAGTTCTTGTCCTTCCCTCTGGTACTTTGAAGAATTGCTTGACCCATCTTCTCTGTGACAGTTCTCAAATATTGGAAGACTGTTTCTCTATATTAGACTAGAAATACCCAGTTCCTGCAAACATTTATCTATATTTTTGCCTCCAGCCTCCTAATCATCTTTGTTATCATCTTCAAGTCAAGTTTACTGTTACTATTAAATTGCAAGTTTGGTTTAACATGTTGTATGAACTGAACTATTGTGGCTACAAATCAAACTTTAACTGTTTAACTATTTTGATTGGATATTTAGATACTATAAAGCAGCCAGGGTTTATTTGATTGGCAGCCATAATCAATTTAATAAATAACATAAAGAATTAAGTTATGGTCAGTTGGGGCGTATCCCGTAACAAACAATGATTAAACAAGTCATGGCTTAGTGCAAAGTATAAATCTAAGGCAATATCTGATCTATGACTCACTAGTTGGGATATGCTCTACAGTATTTCACTGTCGAAATCATATACATTTTTTCCATAAGTTTGGTTATATATATTTATAGGAGTGCATGCATTTATACAGAGTTATCAAGCTTTTAAACATTGCTGCACAACAGTTTTATTATTTCAGGATTTAATGAAAGCATATTAATGCAAATAAATCTATTTCATCAGCTTCAGACTATGGGCTGGTATTTGTAAGCAATGGTTATTTATACAGGAATGTTGTACTTTTTGAAACTATACAAATCACAACCATCTTTTCACAGTTTCCTTATATTCCAAGGTTAGGAACATTTGCATGGGGCTATTTAAATATCAAGATGATCAGTATTTATGCAAACAAATCTGTCCTTTAAATTTCATTTGTGACATGCTTGGTAAATAAATATCTCTCCAGCTACAGAAATGGTTCAATGGCAACATAAATGTCTAAATGTCACTAAAAATGAATTGTATTTTACTTCAAGGAGTCAAAAGGAAATATGTTTTGCTGCATTTTGGTAATATTTGTAAATATGGCAATCATTGTCACTTAGGGGCTGACTTTAATTGGAAACGGAGTTTGCCCCCTTCTCTGTTAGATGCAGTCTTAAGATTCTTAGGAGCAGTAAATTAATACAATGCAACAAGTGATCAAGTGGCCTGCAGAACCTTATCTGATCATGATAGATGACCTTGGAGGTGGACAAGATACAACAAGAGAAAAATAAAGCAATTGGAAAAAAAGAAAGAAAGATTGCTTGCAAAAATATTATGGCCAGAGCATGAAAGGTGTTCCCAAGTGCTCCGTACTGGCCTCCAGTCAGGCTAGGAGAGAGATTTCACAATATAATTGGTCTCTCAGTTTTGAGATTCTCTACCGTTCAACTGAGATGTATAAAATTAGGAAACACCAGTACTAAATTCATAGCAAAATCCCAAACACGTTGACCCAGTGCTATGAATTGTGTTTGAAACCTTTCAATCTGGAGGAAGCAGAAGAGGATGCAAAATATAAAAAAAGTCAACTTGTTTAATATCTGATAAATAATGATCAGTCAGAAAGAAACTGAAGGATGCGACAAACTTTATCCCACTTCTATCATAGAATGAATATAGAATGTGCAGCGCAACTTCTATGTGCTGCGTTTTAACATGCTAAATGCTAAAGCAGGCCTTTTATAACCACATCATCATGTACAGACAGTTACTGAACAGTGGTTTACTGAACAGGATTTTATCAAAACCACTGGACTCAAAAAAATCTTAGTTTGCAGACTTAGTTTGTAAAAATATCCAGGGTGTTATGGCAGTATACACCATTGAAATACCAATAAAACCTTGTGTAAACATTACATAAAATTGTCTATAATTCTAACAGTTTGCATCAGTACGAAATCCCATGCTGCAAGGTTTCTTCATATCCTATCAACTCAAGGATACAAATGCTTGATCTGTCATCAGGGCTGATGTGAATTGCTGGGTCTCTAAGAAGTGATCCAAGCGTTACATTTCTCTAACTCAGCCAATTATCTTTACATACTACTACTACTACTACTACTACTACTACTACTACTACTACTACTACTACTTCTTTATTATGACTGCCAACTTAATTTTTCTCATTATAATTTTTTTTCTCTAGAGAATAGATATTTTTTTAGATATTTTCTTTAGTGGGCTGGTCTTTTAAAATTTCAAACAAAGTTGTTGCAAAAAAATGCAGAAAACTAAACTCATACAAAGTACACAACTAAGTGAGTGAAACTATTTTTCTTCTTCTTTCATTGGTTGCCACTATTTCAACTCAAGGAGAGTGAAGACAGTGTTTAGTTTGGCTCTGGTAAAGTGAAATGAAGTAAGCTGGAGTATCAAACAATCCCAGCTTTGTATGATTAGCCTTTGTAGAAACCAGAAGAAATATGGCACTTACTTGAAGTTCTCAGGGCAATTGGAAATTTGGATGCTTTGGAAGCAGCATGTAACTCTCCAGATGGAGCAATTAACAATTTGGGTAATAAAACATCTAGGATGATCCCATTAGAGTCAATTTAAGTACTAATTTGCAATAGGTAGGGAAATATTTTTACTGCTTTAAAACTCCATAATTATATGTTAACATGCTAGAAAAATATAGCCGATACAGAATTTTCATTGCTAAGGGCAATTGATTTCTAAGTGATTTTAGTTTTATTAAATCAACTCTACAGAAATGTTATTCTTTACAAAATACCTTTAGCAGGCTGATACTGTAAACGTGTGTAGTTCACAAAGCTTCAGTACTGGAGCTGCAAAAGAGGGAAAGCTCCATTGGTTTCCCAATATTTCTTACATTTTCAAACCTTGGAGAGAGACTCTCCCTCTCTCCCTCCCTCCCTCCCTCTCCCTCTCTCTCATATAAGGACCTGAAATAATGCATGTTTTCATAAAACCTATTCTTCTTCTTGACATTTAATACATAGGCTGTACATCTTAGTTTATGGACTTGCGTATGACAGCCTATTTCGTCAATGTCTACAGAAAGATTTTTGAAGTCTTAGAATAGGGGTAACACTCAATGTATTTTGATATTCGGCCTTGGTTGTAATAAGTCAGGGGTATCAAACTTGCGGCCCGTGGGCCAGATGCATCATATGCTGGCTATGCTCACGCCCGGTTTAGCAAAGAGAGGAAAAAGTCCTGATACGTCACTTGACGCCATCGTGACAATGCGAGTTTGACACCCCTGTAATAAGTCATGAAAACATACTTTCACAAGGATCTGGTTGGTAGTAAGATTTTCAATGTCTTTTATTTCAAAGCATATATTCTTTGGAGTTTTCCTCCAAAAGTCTTTAAGTGATTCCTAGTTGTTTTGGTGTGATATATGATTGGTGAAGAGCACTGCCAGCATGTCCTGTGAATTCATAGTTGGGCTACTTCTCATTGTGAGACTTGCTCAAGGAACCCCTTCTAAGTTGCATAGAGAACACTGCTGTTTCACGGAATGAAGTTCAGAAACCCCGGGTAGGAGAAGGAGTTTTGGTTCTGTACCTCAGGTACAATCCTCTTATGAGAGGAACTCCTTTAGAACAAAGTGGTCAACTAATAGCCCATTGAAAATTGCTTCACCTTTCTTGTTTCCTTCCCCACCCAAAGTTTATTGAGCCAGAAATTAATTAGACCCCAAGATGTAGAAATTCCTTTCTAACTATTCAGAATGATCTATAATGACTAAATCCCTTCTGACTATTCAGGATGATCTATAACCATGATGGCGAACCTATGGCATGCGTGCCACAGGTGGCATGTGGAGCCCTCTCTGTGGGCACACCAGCCGTCGCCCCTGGCCAGCTCCATCATGCATACATGTGCACCTCCCACCAGCCAGCTGGTCTTCGGGTCTCTGCTGCGCATGTGCAGGGGTAGAGTGCAAGTGCGGGGGCACTTGCATTGCTTTTTGGGGGTTCGCGTGTGTGCCCCCTGGGCTCGTTTTGGGCATGGAAAGCCTCCTGCACTAACCTGGACGCCAAAACGGGGCCAGGGGGCCCTGCACAAGGCCCCCTGCACTCCAATGTGGGCCGAGAAAGCTTCCT
>JANHFK010003488.1:11265-23536 GCA_036250565.1 Sibynophis collaris | reverse complement strand
GCAGTGATTCACTTAACAACTGTGGCAAGAAAAATTGTAAAATAGGGCAAAAGTCAGTTAACAAATGTCACATTTAACAACAGAAGTTTTACCATATCTATCCTGAAAGGGATGTTGTAGCTCAATGGCTAAGACACTGAACTTGTCGTTCGAAAGGTCGGCAATTTAGCGGTTCAAATTCCTAGTGCTCCATAATGGGGTCAGCTCCCTTTACTTCTCCCAACTTCTGCCAACCTAGCAGTTCGAAAGCATGTAAAAAATGCAAATAGAAAAATAGGGACCATCTTTGGTGGGAAGGTAACATGCTCCGTGCGCCTTTGGCATTTAGTCATGCTGGCCACATGACATTTTCAGACAGCGCTGGCTCTTTGGCTTTGAAATGGAGATGAGCACTGCTCCTTAGAGTCGGGAACGACTAATACATATATGCGAGATGAATCTTTACCTTTACCTTTTATCTAACTTGTAAAAATCCAGGAGATTGCTAGACAGCAGCTTTGCTGATATGTGCTGTCCAGAGCTGGTAACCTCTAGCACAAAAGGAAGGAGTCTATTTGTTTCATTATGCCTTTCATTACAAGAAGACACAGACCTCATTTCCTAGAAAAATAAAGACGTTTTTATTTGGATACAAAAGAAATGCATGTACACTTTAAATAATGCACGCCTTCTGCACATGACATCTGTAATTAAAATGCATTTTAGATGTTATGCTTCTGTTAGATTACTGAAGGTTGGCATGTTACAATCAGTTTGCTTTAATTCCTGAAGTTACAGTATTTATATTTCTTAACTGGCATACCCTTGTGTTATGTGAGATGTTTAGCCATTTCATTGGGATGCCATAACTATTTCTTGGCTGGTGCACATATTCTTATGAAACACATCTGCATGTAAATTTAATATACTTGATCTAAACAAATCTTAAACTGGGTCCTTTATATCAATTGCAGGGTTCTTCATAGCAGCTCTGGTTTTGATGTCTCCACGAATATGAATGTTAAATCAGATTCATTCTTTGCTTTCTTATGCATGTCAGAGATTTCTGACATGATTTTTTTAACATCAATAGGATGAAAATCTGCCTGTAGTGATCTCATGAAACCACTTAAAATGATATTTAATAAAAATTACATGACTTAAAAGCCTTTGCTGCCCTAGTTTGCTTGAATGTTATAGTGGATCTCTTATAGTACATCATAATTCTTTCCTAACCTGGTCTATATCTATCTACATCTATCTAGATGTGCAGGGTTGGCAATTTCCAGACTTTCCAGTCAATTTCCTGAGTAAGGAAATTCTCAGAAATATAAAACCGACACAACTGGAGGCTATAATACTGAGTTCTTCCCTGTCACCTACAAAATTGTGGTACCATGTTCCCCTTTTTCCTGCATCAAAACTTTACAAGAAAGGACTATAGATTGGATCACTACATCTTGATTCTTAATTAATCAACTTAACGGGCAAGTGGACTTCCATTTCTATATTCTTTTTCTAGTTCTAAACATTTGCTTCCATAACAAGGCACTACCAGAAGCAAAGCAAGCTTATTGTGTCTATTAGAGAAGTCTTCAATGACATTCCCTGCTCTAAAACTGATCACAAATCTCCAAAATCAAGTAATCATGTCATAGATTTTAAGGGTATTAATAACTTTTTGATAGCTTTTTCTAAGAAATTAGAATTGGATACTTTCTGTCTTTATTCAATGAAATGTTGGCTCTTTGATTATGAATCTCAAGCATACTATGTTACGTTTTTCTTTCCTTATCCCTGTTGTCTCGGTCTAAAAAGTTGCACTACTGAAAACCAGTCATAGGTCACTTTTTTCAGCAAAATTGTAACTTGGGATGGTCATTAAATAAAAGATCGATCTACCTGTACATGCTGTTCCATACTACCAAAAAATAAAGCCATTGCATATATTTGAGTATAATCCATGAATTCATCTATTTTTGAAAACCGGATCAAAAATCTTGAAGGAGTTGAACTAGTTTGCCCTAAATACCAAATCACAAACTCAGATTGAATCATGTCCTATTTGAATCTTGGTTTCTACTTCAAATAGAATTGTGGTTGATTTGTACAAGCCTGAAGAAAACCACATACATTTATTTTTTCCCTTATGTTACTATTTAGTATCAAAATTTAGCTGCGGACCTCATGTTCTCCTTATATAGCAGAATGGGCAAATTCAAATCCTGAGGTCATTTTTCTGTATTTCATGCTTAGAGATGAAATTCCATATATGAATATTTCTACTCCCTACATTTTATGGCTTTTCTTTGCAGCTTCAGATAATAGTTTACAACTGGAGTGGGTATACAGCTCTGCACAAAACAGTAAGTTGCAGCTGTCATGATTTACTGGAATTGCCTATGTTGGCTACAGACAATGAGAGCTGTAGTGTAGTCCAACAATACATGTATGAAAGGACTGAGAGTATCCTGGGAAATCATCTAACCCATATTCAAAGCAGATTAGCCAAGAGGCAATTATAGATACCTCAGAAATACACATTCATACACTTCCAAGAAAATAGTTTACTGTTTTCCAGGTCTTAAAAAGACATTTCCCACATGTTATATATATTGATACATGTTTTGCCTTCTAAAAGCAAGAAGAATAAACTTTATTTGAGATGACTGGAATTATTAATTTTCTTCTTACCAAAATAAATATAAGCAATCTCTTCCCTCCTTATCTATCCCTCTCTTTGCAATAGTGGGCCCACAAAAGGACAGAAAGAAGAAGGTGCAATAATTCAAACTAAGAAGGATATTCAAGAGAAATGAGAAACAGGTTTTTATAATAAATTGCTGAAAATCAATGCTGGTATATCTAACCAAGGAGTAGCACAATCTTCTGCAAACCGATAACATCCAGACTCAGACTGCAAATCCCCCCAAATTCTCAACCAGCACGTCCCAACATATTTAGAGGGCAGCTGATATTGAGAAAAGCTGATTTAAATGGTTCTAAGCACTCAAAACAGGGCAGTTTTGTTTGATTTATGCTGCTTTTAAGATTGTTTTAATCCGGGCTGTCAGTGAAGTTTTGTGTTTTATCTATTTGAATGGACTTTGTGGGGGGGGGGAGGGGTTACGCCATGTGGAGTTACACCATTGGAATTGGGAAGCCTATAACAAATCAGACTGAATGAATAAATAAATATGCAGACCAGAGTCATTGTTGAGATGGATAGCTATAGAAATCAAATAAAAACAAATGTCCAAACAAATAAAATTAAGATAGTTTGACCAATAATACATCAAGTGGATCCACAAGATTCACTCTACAAGAAATGTAGTTTCTTGTAGATTTTAGGTAAGTACATTACAGAACTGAAGAGAGAATTGTTAAGTCCTAGAAAAGATCAAAGATTAAAATCAGGTTATGACATCTGAGTCTTCTTTACGGAACATAAGAGAGTCAAGGACACGTTTGAAGGTGGGCATGGAGAAAAAAAAGTTCCATGAAGGACCTCATCCCTCCTCAAATCATCCCTGCTACAATTGTAACAAAAATATACTGACAATAGAGATTACAAATTGCTGAACTATGTACTGTGTATATCTACTTTTTAATCTGTGTATATTGCAATGAAAAACCAGACACAAGGTTATATAAATAGCCAAAAAGTGATTGACATGCTAATAATGCCCAATCAAGCCAGTAATGTTCATGTAACAAACTCCTGAGAAAATAATATTTTTTGGTCAATAATACATTTTTAAGCGAAGTGTTTGTTTTTAATTAGCCTCATATTTAGCTATTTAGTCATGCTGTGTCTGTCAGCCATAGCTAAAAAGAAAATAACACAGGCTGACTTGAACTATACTGTTGCCTTAAACTCTAACTTTCATCTCTTCCTTTTTGGCTTTCTTTTCTGCATTCCACTTAGTTCTTTTTAAAGCATTGAGGGCATATTCCAGCTTGTCCTCTTTTTTTTTTTCCCTTTTCTTTTCTTGAGTGCTTCCCTTTCTAGCATTAAGCAATTCTTATAGGAGAGAGCTTCCTGTTATGCTATGAGAAGCTATTCATGTGAGCTGTGTTGGAAGCACTTCATTGGAATCTACCTCTGTTACCTTTCCTCTTGTCATTATAAGAAGACATAATTTGATTTTTCTCAATTAGTAAATCAAACCCACAGATGAGATGGGATTGAGATCAAAGAAGAAGAATCCTAGCCTAATGATAAATGTACCATTTCAGATTCTGATAAGGAAGTGGAGAGGATATATTTCAAAGGGAGAAGATTTAGTCAAGTTTCAAGGCCTGCTGCTGAGTATATTCAAGGTTACTTTGCAAAAGAAGAAAGGGTGAAAAAAGTGGGTCTCCTATGGTACTGTTATTATAATTAGTCATTCATAAAGCTTTTTAGAATGGAATACAATGGTGTGTTGCTTTCAGCAAAAGCAACTATTTTATAGGAACTATCCTCAAAGTAAAATACCTGTTTGAGCTGCCTAGAGGATTTGAGGGGTAGTTTAAGTACAGTGAGGCAAACAGCATCCCTTCCTAATGTCCTGGGATCCCTGTGGAAGAATCATATGGCTGCTTCAAAAGATTTCCCAAGTCCACATTCACATTCATGCATGGCTACTTCAAGTCCAGAACAAGTAATATTCAAATGTGGCTTAGGTAGATGCCTCCTTAATTCATTGAACTATAAGGAGGAGGAGGTGCTACAGCACAATCAGATTTGCAAGACTGATATCTTGCAGATGATACCCACTAGGCAGATGAGACCAGGAAATCAACTTCATAGGAAGGCTAAAATGACTTTTATGGAGGTTGGCTATAATAATAGAATCTCTATTTGGATTATCTTTTGCAAAGACCTAGCTCTCTGAAGGAGGTTTTAATGCAGAGAAAGGTGGAAAGAAAGAGAAGAGCACTCAAGATGGACTTATCATAGCAATGATAAGGGCACTATTGGAAAACCTGAAAGACCTGTTTAGGTACAGATTATCATGGGGAAATGATGTCTATCTATATGGTCACTGATCTGATGGCATATAATGAACTAATATTTCCTGGAAAAGGTGGAAGTTTAACAATATTTATAATTAATGGTCATCTATGGAGATTCTCAGTCATCCAGGTCATGGTTGTGCTTTGGCAAGAGGCAACTGGATTTTCTGGTTTATGCAAATGACCAACTGTCTGCAAAAAGTATAAATCCTCCCATTCTTCGCCATTCTGTCAGAGCTGAAGAAGCTTCTTGGCTGAGAAGCAAAAAGTCTTCAAAGAAAAACCAGAAAGTCCAATTGCCTCATGAAAAAGCATCTTTGGGATATTTAATAGTCCTGTCTATTGTAAGCCATGTTAAGATTATGGTTTATATGTATATGTTGCATATATCCCAACATAGACTTTTTACAATCATGCTGAGATAATGCAGCGAACAAAGGTGAAATTATAATATTTGCTATTACCTCTTATGATGATCACCTGAGTCCTGCCATTGCCACTAATCACAAGGTAGTCTGATTTCTTTGTTTCCAGAGCAGCTTTCTGTCATCACAATGAACAGAAGCTTGTCTACGCTGGATAGTGCATATCAATATTTTGTCTCCAGATTGAAAATAAATCACTACAAGGGCTTGCGAATTATATGAAATATGTTATACGCTCAAAGTTGCCATATCTCATAAAAGCCAAGTATGTAAATGATTTGGCTTGAAGTCTTATTATTACTTGTGGTTATTTATTGATGTGCATGCAAAATTAGAAATGATGGTAGCTCAACAATTCAAAACATATGTCTTAGAAAGAGCACTAGCTTATATAAGCAGGATGGGGTGTTTTTCCCCCCTATACTAACGATTATCAAGGCTAGTATTAGGTATTCTGAGTAAAATTAGTATTTTTCAGTTCAACCATCTTAAGTTCATTTAAGTACAGGCATAGGGTTTGACACTGATGTTATCTTTCTACAAGGCATTTTATAGTGTGTTCTTTCATAAACTATGGAGATATTGCTTCACTTTTGAGAAATTAAGTGTAATATGTTTATACTTTTTAAAATATTTTTTGAACTTAAGTGATATTTCCTAAATTTTGTACCCCACCCAAGAAAATATTATGTTGTATTTTCAAATTTTTAGTCTATATCTTACAAGCATTTAAAAGTAGACCACAAAACCTAATTATTTATGGATGGAATAATTTCATCTATTAAGAGCTTGTCAGGGTAATGAATAAAGAATACTGCTTCTAATCCACTTTTTAGAAGGTTGATAGTGTCCAAGTTTCAATTTATAATAATGATACTAATATCATAGGCATGTAATTATTGAAGGAGTTTTATATATTTTTTATATTATTATGACCTTTTATTTTTAACCCTTTTAATTTTTAATGGACAATGCATGGTTTCTAACAATAACAGCAATTTCAAGAAAGCATTAAACAAATTATTAGAATTTTTAAAAACCCTGTATGTTGCAAAATATCAGACAAGAAAAATACCTTCCTAAATTAGAAGCTGTGGATGGAAAAGTAGATCAGAGAATGTATTACTATTAATAATTACTTATTAATGAGTGATAAGTAATTAAGTAATTAAAAAACAATATAAACACTTATTAAGTAAATCACAGCAGTTAAATAAATTACTTGGTCTCTAAGCAAATCTGGCTTGCCACATTGACTTTGTTCATTGGAAACTGGCTGAGAAGGTTGTGAATCATGATCATATGATCCCAGGACACTGCAACTGTTGTAAATACATGCCAGTTGCGAAGTGCCTGAACTTTGATCATTTGACTATGGTGATGCTATGACAGTTGGAACCTCGAGGACTGGTCATAAGTCACTTTTTTCAGTGCTGTTGTAACTTTGAACGATCATTAAACAAATGATTGTAAGTTGATGGCTTCTTGTGTTCTGAAATGGAACATAAAGAAATTATTTTATATAGGATCTCAGCACCTAGGCAGGATGGTGTGAGTATATGTGGTTCCTAAAATAAGGGGAAGTGAACTCTAAATTGTTTTTGGGAGAAGGTATTAACATCTCTTTTGGGCTGGGGGAAAAATCAACTATTTCAATCAGACCAGCGGGTTATTCTGCATGTAAACTGGCAATAGAAATTCTAAAAATGAAAAACTAAACAGAAAAAAAACAACATCCAGTTTTGAAAAGATCTATGGAGAAAAACAAAAAGAGTTTAATAAAAAGGCTGGATGGATAAAATAATTTGAAGAATGGAAGAAATTAATAATAACAGCAGAAATCGTTCTGGAAAACAGTAGAAACCAGAGAACCAATTTACATATGATCTGGATTGATAATAATAAGGTGTTTGATTCATTACCACATAATTAGATAATAATCAAATATTTGGAATCTACTAGTGTCAATAAAACATTAGACTGTTTGTAGAAAATAGTGAAGCAGTGGAAGACATAATTGGTGGTTAAGATGAAAAAAATATGGATTTGTCAGCACTAGGTCAGGCATCTTTCCAATGACAAATAATAAGGGTGATTCATTATCACCCTTATTATTTATCATTACTATGATCCTCCTTTCAGTGTCTTTAAAGAAAACAAATCTTGGCTATCAAACAGCAAAAATGCTAATAAAATCTCACATATGCTCTATATTGATGATCCGAAGCTTTATGGAAAATTAGAAATCAAAATCCATTCATTGACAAATAGTGATTTATTGTTTTTAGCACAGATATAGCTGTGGAATTTGTCCTAGAGAAATGTGCTACAGTAGCAATAAAGTGGGTAAAATCACTAACAATAACTGAATTGAAATGGTGAATGGAGAAACCATCAAGAGCCATCAGGATGAAGCTATCATATATCTAGGCATTTTATATTTGGATAATATCAAACATGACAAATTACAATGTGATTAGTAAAGAATACTTCCTAAGAGAGAGGAAACTGCTAAAGACAAAATTGAAAGCAATCAAAGCTATCAATACCTGGGCCATGACTATAGTGTGATACACTGTTGGAATTATTACCTGCAAAACAAGAAAAACTGATGTCTGTACACTATGAATTATATCCCCATAGTGATATTGATAGATTATACAAAATAGAGGTAGAGGTTTACTTTAAGTCAAGCAAACTGTTGAACAAGGAAATCATGGGTTGGCCGATTATACAGAACATAACCAAGACCAAGCATTGATGCAAGATAAAAACTGGAACTTATTGAATGTGCAGGAAACAAAACATGAATATCAAAATAAAGTAACTAAACATGAATAAAATGCTTTTACATGGTCATTTTCTGGAAAAAAAATCAAAGGGAAAGTGGATAAAGATAAAACCTGGCAACGGCTTACAACTGGACCTGAAAAAAACCTGAAGGGTTGATTTTGGCTGCTGAAGAGCAAGCTATACAATCAAAACCAGAACTGAAAAAATCATCAAATGATTCAAAGTGCAGATTGTGCAAAGAAGCAAAAGAAACAGTAAAGAGTATATTCAGCTTGTACAAGAAGATTGCACAAACTGATGATAAATGACAAACATAACACAGTTGCCAAAATGATTCATTTGGAACATCTGTAAAAATTATGTGCCAGGAACTAAAAATTGGTAGAATTGAAAAAGTAGTTGAAATGAGTAGTTTAAAATATTGTAGGGTTCCTGAACAGACTGATAACGTCTTGACTTATAACATGCCAGATATAAGTGGCTGAAAAAACAAAAGGGAAACACTGTAGGATAATAGAATAGAACACAAAGAACTGGAGAAGATCCCAAAGTATCATAATTTGAAAATCAGAGTTGAAATACTATGACATATATTAGCCATGATGATCCCATTTGTTATTGGTACACTGAGTGCCATACCAAAAAAATCTAGAAATGTTAACGGATGAAATTTCTGTCAATTGCAAAAGGCTACACACTGTTTGGATCCATTATATATATATATTATGTCAATTCATTATGACCTCCTAGGTTTATGGAAAGAACTCAGTATGTATGAAAGCCAATTCCAGCTATAGAATTGACTTCACATTGTTGTGAATAGATAACAATAATAATTTAGATTGTAACTGAGAAATGCATCACATTTTTTTAAAAAAGTAATCTATAAATCAGGTTTAAATGAACTTTAAATGTGAACATGATTCATAACAGATACATTGGTAAAACCAACCAAAGCAAATGTAAATCCTGCCCCTTTAATAATAAACCTTTAAATATATTTGCAATGGAATTGGAAAAATTAAAACCATTCCTCCTCTATGCATATCAGATGAAGAAGATTTCGAAGTTTGCATTTGAAAAAATGGCAATGCAAACAGTGTAGACAGGAGAAACGTCTGCTTCAATTAGTTTTCTGCAGAATGGTAATCTTAAACTTAAGATCATATATAATCTGCAATGTATTAAGAGTGTATTCCTATTGGCATCCCCATATTATATATCAAATGCTTTTCCATGGAATGTTTTAAAATGTCAACTAAAATTATTATATGCTTAATTGAAATGACATATGTCCCTTCAGCACTCATCTGGAGCTTTATTATTATGTGTATCTAGACAGTTTAAAGAGAAGAAATCACTAACTGTGGTTTTCCATACCCTACTCTACCTTTGTCCCTTCTGGTGTCAACTTTGCATTCTTATTAGTAGTAAATCTTGTTGCAAATAAATCTTCACTTGTAGCTTTGGCTTTCTTTATTACAGATTGAGCCAAATCTACAGGAAATATACATCAAAGATGTCTGAAAAAATAGTTTGAATAATCGTTTGCTGTGAAATTAAATGTTTAATTTTAAATCCAATTTTTCATTATAATTTCCTATACTATAATACAGGAATAATACAGAGCACTATAATTGCTCTGGATACAAGATGCTCAAGGCCAAATTCCAACTCTCTCTCTCTCTCTCTCTCTCTCTCTCTCTCTCTCTCTCTCTCTCTCAAAGGCAAGTGTTCTTTTCTACTGTAAATTAAAATAGGGAAGAGGAATCCCCACAGGAGTCTAGGTATTAATACTGTTCTGAGATTGAACAGTATTCAATTGAAATCTCTTGTTATTCACTAAGCCTTATTCATTAATTTTTCAGAAGGTTTACCTATTGCTACAGTTAATGGATTGCAAGGACAAGATCTTAGTGTGTCATAACTCCCACAAAAGTAAGCAGAACAGACAAAACAGAAAAAGCATAATAGGATGCAAGTGCAGAACAAAGTTCTAACTCTAATATTAAACTTGGACCAAACAAAATCATTATTTTATTTGTATAGTAATTTTCTGTTCAGGTAATGAATAACTAAACTGCATTTAAAAAAACAAAAGCTTAAAATATTCAAGGTGATCTTTCTAATAAAATGTTGATTAAATTGAGTGTGAGTAGCATCTAGCAAATCTGTGGTTATTATAATCTAATATGATCTTAACAGCAAATAACAGGGGCTGGCTAGGGGTTTTGTTTTCAAGGATAGCACTCTATTAAAACAGATCTAAGGGCAATAAAATGATACATTTTTAAAAGCACTGAAGTTAAAGTGCACACTTTGTATTCAGTCTTTAATTAGGTACAAGTATGCATAACATACAGGTCTTTTATTGCCAATAGCTGCACCAGAAATTTGTAGCTTGACTGAATAAGCCTTATATGAGCACATGAAGGACCCAACACTGATCAGATCAGACTCTTTTTATTATTATTATTATAAAATTAGTGTTAAACAACAACTGCATTTTAAGCTGTCCAGAACTTAATAAGACTTCATTTTACTAGAATATAACCTGCAGGTGCTGTTTGGAAAATGTAAATGATCTCATATCTCTCTGATACTAATCGATATGAGCATTTTATTCTTAGATCAATGGGTCTGATAACCTGATTCAATACAGATTCACTTTGAAGTAAGTTTCACTGCACTGTGTGGAACTGTGTTTACCTCTCTGTATAAAAACTAAAGCTGTAAGTACTGTTGATGTTCAGTGTGTGGATGTATTAAGCATCTGATGAAAAATAAGCGTACTTGCTAAGACCAATGTATTTCTTCCAATTTTCTTCCATTTAAGGTTGCATGCAATTGTTTACCAGTTGTATATAATTAACAAAATGCAATCTCTTTGATATACAAATCTGTTTCATGTATAGTTAAGGCAGGGCTCTACTCTTGCTTTCTAGACTTTCTATTTCAAATAACCTTTTTTTCCGGCCAACAAAACTATTAGATGGTTTCAGGGGCATTTGAGATGTTAATATGTGTATGTTTGTAAGTGTGCAAATAGGTCTAGAGAACAAGAAGAAAAACAGAAGTTCCAGTTAAAAACACTTTTTTTTTCTTCTGGTCTCATTAATCAAATGCCAAAGTCATTCCTGCAGTGACACCTGGCAGGGTTAATGTTTAAGACCCCCAGCAATTATCGTTCCCCTGAAAATCGCTTGGCCAGCAAGTCACATAAAAGCCTGTGATTATGAAGGAAATGGGAATTAGCAGAAATTAGGGAAACCAGTTGAAATACTCTGGTAGCAAAGGAGACATAGAGAAATCTGACTGATTGGCCCTCCCCAAGGGAGAAGAGAGGAGGCATAGAGGTCATGCTTTCTGCAAATTAGGAGTGTCTGTCATTGAAACCAAAATAAAGCAAGGCCAGGAGAAGAAGTATTTTCTATGGGAGAGACTGCACTACCTCAATTCGGCTGCGTCCAATTTCGGAGACAAAGCCGTTCAATGCAATAAATTTTGCACTTGCAAATATGATTTGCAAACATAGTTCTTCCCTAATTCAGCTCTTTCAAATATAACTTATAATTCTGTCCTCTCTCTGCATTAACATTAGAGAAAGTTTTTCAAAATTTAAAATGACAGTTCAATACTGTATCTTCAACCTGTAGTCTTGGTACTTACATATTTGTGCAATCTGAATGATTGTTCCCTAGTTTTATAATCTGCACAGTTTGCCTGTTTGCACAATGCTGGCAGTTTTCATTTGGGGACCCAATGTAAGATAATGCTAAGAAAAAAAATAAATTTCTTTATTGAATAAAAATAAATAATTTTGCTTATTGAATCTGAACCTTAAACATCCAAAGGAATGATCCAATTGGAGAATATATGATGGCAGCAATTAAAAGAACATATGGGCTGGGGTGGGGAGAGATAGAAAATTTACATTTTATTTTGAAATGGCACACTACTATTGAGGATATTCATTCAACGTCTCTACCAGTGTCAGCTGGTGACCCCTAGGGGAAGAGCCTTCTCTGTGGCGGCACCGACCCTCTGGAACGAACTGCCCCCTGAAATAAGAA
>JANHFK010003486.1:24222-40920 GCA_036250565.1 Sibynophis collaris | reverse complement strand
TGAGATTTGATCTGCTGAACTGCAGATCTTGAAGTAGCCTGCAGTACTGCACTCTAACCACTGTGCCACCTCGGCTCTTTTAAATACTAAGTTAATGCCACACCATTAAAAGAATATTGACCAGAAGGTCTCTTCTAGCAGTATGATTCTGTGATCTTACCCACATTAGAACAAAACTGGAGAAGTGGTGCTTTCTCTTGTGAGCCTTTTTGTCTCTCTTTGTAGTTTGTGCTGTCTCTGCAAGAACTGTATGCAAAGATAACTAGGAGAGGCATCTTCAGGATAGTTCTCTGGAAGATGCCATTTTAACTCCTAGTTAAGCTTCCCAAGAAAGTCCACAAACCCTGGTGACTTCTGCCTGAGTTGTTATCTAAATATTGTTGCTGCTAATCTTGTGTCTAAGTCAGTGTCCATTACATTTCTATCCATGAAAATCAATCACCCAACCTAACTGGTACTTTAGAAAATGTCTGAAAAGTTGTTGTTTTGTGCATTGTACTCCCAAGACATTTGTCTAACTTTTAATGGAATCAGTGGTTACTCTAGAAATGTTTTTTAACATTTTTAACATATATATGTTAAACCAAAAAATGCATACAACTCCTATTCCTACTCCCCATTTTCACACTTTTCCTCCCTTTTTGACCGAAGCAAAATGTAGATCTAATAATACACACTTGATATAATAATGTTAAAATATTATTTAAAATGGCAGCGGCCCCCAACCTTCTGAGCACCAGGGACCGGTTCAGTGGACATTTTTCCACAGACCGGCGGGGCATGGTTTTGCATGATTCCTGCATCCCTCAGATGCGGCTTCGCTTGTTTGTGTGACCCAGTTGCTGGCATACTGTGGATTAGTGCCAGTCTATGGACTGGGGGTTGGGGACCCCTGCTGTATGGGGCACATATATAAATCCCAACTGCCTTTTACGCAGATTTAGTTTTTCTTGATATTGTTTGGGTATTTTTTCTTGATATTGTTTGGGTATTGATTGGTATTCTAATATAATATATGCTTGATCAAATACTATATCTTCTCGTTTCAGAGTTCTAGTGCTGGTTAAGTTTAGGATCAAAAGTTGTAGAGAGAGATTCTATTTGCTCCTTTCCCCAGATTTTTGTCTCAATATGTTGGAAGAGAATTAAAGTTGCCATAGTTTGCCTTTTTCAAATGTGCATGTATCCATCCATTCTCTCACCATTCCTCTTTAGCTTCTGCCGGAAAGCAAGCATTGGTATTTGGTCTGATTTGATCACTTGTTTAGTGATTCCCTTGATTTTTTAAAAAAATATCTGGCATCCTTTCAAATTTATCCAATGTTATGGAAGTATTCTTGGGATATTCCACTTCTGAGGTTAAGCTATAATTATTGCATGCTTTATATTTATAATTTAAAGTATATGCTAATATAATGGAGATATTTCCATGACCAGAACTATGATATTTCACCTGCTCTTGGTCGAGCTGGTACAAAATCTTCTGTATTAAACCTGAAGTTACATAGGCAGCTCTGTCATTTTTTGTGGCCTGATCTGCTTCCTGATGGATGGATGAGGGGATGAATGGATCGTCTTTGCTTTCAGTCTCCATTTTGGCAGACTTGCACCTCTTGCACTATTATCCAATTGATATTTCAATACATGCAATAAGGCTCTTAGTTAAGTATATTCGACAAGCCATTTCATAATACTTCTTTATGAGAGATGCCTGAAACATTTTTATTGGGAACGGTTCAGTATTTCTAATATTTGCTAATATTTATTCAAGACATTTTGTGTTCCTCACATTTGCCAATATGTGCTCTGATAATATTCCATATTAAACTCAAGAATTCCAAAATGTATTAAATGAATAGACACTTCAGTAATGTCCAACAGATAACTAAAATTGAAATTTTATTCATTTTAATAATATTCAGACAATTCTCTGACAAGACTTTACTGAAATATGAAGTGCAAATGGGAACCCTGTAGAATGTTGATAAAAATTGTACATGACATTTTAAGCGCCACAAAGTACACACTGAAAACTCTGAAAGTATATAGGCATAGCAACATGCAAGTGTCATGTACTTAACATTACAATATGCATTTTGTTCAGTAAAAATTATGAAATAATGAGAAACTGTGCTTCCATTGTCAGTGCTGCATTCTTAATTCCTCTGTATGGAATTAAGTGATGTAGTGTCCTAAACATAGCTGAAATTGCATGTCAGTTACACTGTAGTTCTTAGGCCAATGTAGTCACTTTTCAGTTAGCTACCAACCTGGGGAAAGAGTTTACCAGTCCCATTGGTCTAGCGGTCCTGCATCAGATTGGACAGAAAATATTTTAGGTGTTATAACAATGAAAACTTATAAGTGGATCCCCCAAAGTTGAAAGCCTAAAATGAAACGAATGGGGAATACTTTATAACTTGGCAGTTGTGGACCTATTTCAGTGGGACAATTGAAATTCACCCCCTTATTTACTCAGATTTGTTTTGGGTTTTTTTTAAAAAAGAGATTGAAAGAAGGAAGAAGGAAAAGATAATTGCAAAAGACTTTGAACATCCCAACTTTTGGTGAAACTATAAAGTGCATTTTTGAATTGAAAATGCTGGGAAACTATATAGTGCATAGAGTTGTTGTTTTTTTAATAGTGCTGCTTTCTCACCTATAAAATTGTAAGGCTGATTATAGAAAATGAGGATCTGCTGAATTTGTACAAATTGTTTCAAAAGAAAGCAGTCCTTTGGCATGTTTGTAAATGTATGCATGCACTTTATAGTATGGAAATGCTGAAAATATATAAAATATAATTAAAGTATATACATATTATTGCTAAATTAATCAGATGCTTACAAAAAGTGTATAATTTGATTATCTATGTTTCTACAATAAAAAAAATACTATCTTTTACTTATCAATGCATTATTCTTTTATAAATATTTTTTCTAATTAAGACACCTTTTCAGGTTGAAAAACTATAAATAAATATTAATGTATAGTGCATTTGTGATTAGTACAGTGATTGTAAATCTTGTGCTAAAATAAAGTGTTTTTGGAAAAAAAATGATTTTTGGATCCACATGAAAATGCCTGTTAACTGGGCAGTTTGTCTACATTCTAAAAAAAAGAAAGGTAAAAATAGTTTATCTGAAAAGTTTCTATAGCTGTGTTGTAATAAATTCAACTGGAATTTGCCAGGTTGGCTTCAGCTAACTTAAAGGATTGGGGCCAGAACTACCAGTGTTATCAATAAAGAATTCTCTTCTTTCATGCAGGTTCTTGAGCATACTTCGCAGGCAAATTATATGGAGATATGTTTATTGCATGAATCACTGCACATTAGATTAAAAAAAATGTCTTTCTTGCTGTGTTCTGTGTATTATCACATATAATTTTTGAAAACTAGAATAATGCTCAAAATGCATATGTAACAATTTGTTACCTATCACAGCCTTGAGATAGAAAAAGTTTTGACAAGTGACTACTGTAGCATCAGTACCAATAATTATGGGATATTTTTAAAGCAAACAATTGAATAATTATAACTACATATTTTATTATCTATTCTAAGATATGGAAAACTACTTTATTTCTCTGGAGTTTCTTTGCTACCCTGTTTTTGTTCCAGATGCCTATGAATTATCATTCCTACTTTTCCCAAAACATTTCTACGCATTTTGGGCTCCTGAAAATGCTGTACAAGATGAAGCACACTATAGTAATGAATTGGTGCACAAAAACTGATTACTTGGAGATGGGTTTGCATGTTCAAATGCAGATTGGACTGCAAATCTCTTGAGAATAATTGATATGTACTTCATACTGAGCATACTTAACATTTTGATGTCCTTTCAGCTTTCTCTTTTCCACTTAGCTTGCCCAAGCATTTGTGCATCCAGCTGCTAATTACCTCTTTCCTATAGGATAATAAATAAGATAAAATTGGCCATTAGGAAGATTTACATGATATCTGCAGCAGAAACCTGAGCACTGAACCTGTGGCTCTAATAATGTATTCTTAGTCTGTAGAATTCTGTACTATCTACTTTCATGCAGGACATGTATAATGAAGACAGTCAAACAAGGCTTAGTCTGACTTAGCAATGTATTGAGTGTATGTAACTATAGAAGACTGTCGTTTGCATACATGGAGATGGATTATAAATGTTCTAAGGGACAGAAAAGCTATACATTTTGCTTAACTGGCTCCTTAACTGAAACTTATTGTAAAGGGAATTGACAAAAGAAACATAATGATACTTGAGATATTTGAAACCATTTAGTTATATATATATTTTTTTACAAAAGTGTAGTCATATTTAGGGTATCACAGCTTGTGGTTGGTACCTGCTTTAGAATTAACCAAAAGAAGTTGATTTGCTAGACAATAATTATTATTTTTACTTGTTCCTAATTTTTCAGAGCCCCACAAGGCAGTGGGGCAATTGCTTGCCTGTCTAGAATTCCTTACAGCAGAAAATATTCCATTAATTTAAAAATAAAAATAAAAATGCTATTTATTTAGAATAATATTTGTTGGAAGTAGCTTCCATTACCATTATTGGGTAATTATCAGAATGAGGAAACTAGCAGATAACAGCCTAAGCTTTCAGTGTTGACCCTTAAAGCAGCTTATTCATAATTTGCAATACTTCATAATGCTGTTAGCTGAGCAGCTATTATCTGAAAGTAAAATAATTTCAATCAAATAAATTATATGTTGAAATATGTATATAAGATATTATTTTAACAA
Source organism: Sibynophis collaris (assembly GCA_036250565.1). Lineage (NCBI taxonomy): Eukaryota > Metazoa > Chordata > Lepidosauria > Squamata > Sibynophiidae > Sibynophis > Sibynophis collaris. The sequence continues at coordinate 36,173 of JANHFK010003486.1, read as the reverse complement.
ATATAACATTAATATTTTTTAAAAACAATGGCACAATGCATTACCTCAGTTGGCTCAATTGTGAAAAGTGAGGAGATTCAATGCAATCCTCTTGAGCAATCTGGAGACCCAAAGTGCATCAGTGCCATCAAATGATTCATGCCAAGATTACGATACCTGGATAACCCAATATGGGATCCTTTGCATGTAAGTCAGTCAGAAATCTCCATTATACAAACTATAGCCCAGTCATTATGTCCTACAAGCATAGCAGATACATATACACCTACTGCAGTCTGATATCTACAAAGTCAAAATCTTCAGATGATTAAAGGATCTCAAGATGCCAATAGAAAGTACAGTTAAAAAACAAATTAAAAAACACCATCATTATTAATAGTACTAATAATAAATGTAAAACTCAGTTTTATTTTAGGAATGTATTACAACTGACCAACAGAAAATAGATTAAGTGATTCAGTGCTTTGGGCGGTAATGACAGTGCTTCAGAGAAGTACAGTTATGGCTGAAGTTTGGAAGCTTTGCGAGATTCAATTTCACAATATTTATCTCTGTGATTTTTTTTTATATCACTATTTTAAATGCTTTTGGAAGCTCATGTTAGAAAAAATGATGAAATTAAAAGGATCAATATTATATAAATTTACATTTGTGGGGAAAAAATAACTTTATGAGAAAGGCATTTTCTGCTGTTTGATGGAAGCATTTTGTATTCACTATGTAAGACTATCTGGGGTTATAAGGAAATAAACAGCAGAAATTCCAGATGAGATACTTCGGTGAAATAGGGTTCAAGATATTTCTTTGGCTGTCTTTCCACTGCTCACACTAAAAATACTAGAGCAAATGGCAACATTTCAGCATCTAGGAATGCAAGTTTCCCTCAAGGAAGACAAAAAGAACAAACTGCCAGGTTTGGGTTAGATATAGATTTCTAAGCAGTTCTGAGATCTTTCTGGCAGCAAAGGTATTAGCAGGTAGAGGTCTTTGCTCAAAAGGTATTTGAAAGGAGCCCGATGACACCCAAATAAGAAAATAGACCAAATGGATTGATGGTTAGGTTTTAAAAATAACTCACAGTAAATTAAAGAATTGGGGAAATATACATATTTAAAGATGACAGTTTTGTATGTATTGTTAATAATTCATGATTGTAACTGCAAGCTTTTATCTCCTACCTTATAAAATAATCAAAATTCATATTATAAATACATGTGTTTCCAATATCCATACAGAGAAAGCACAAGATACTTACATGTAAGTATACTGTAGTCACCTATATTTTTGCATAGTTTTTAGCATGTACTTTGTGCCACTTAACTCAAAGCATTACTTGGATAATTTCTATTTCAAGCTTAGTCACATAATTTCTTAGTAGCTAATTTATTATTATATGTGTTCACATTTATTATAAATCATTATCTCTAATCATTAAGAAGATAAGATTTAAGAACATTTTGGAGAAAACTATTGTGACCATGAAAATTCTTTGTAACTACATATTTTGTTTTCAGTTGATTAGAATTGCCACCATTGAATGGAATAATAAATGTAAGAGTTTTATATTCCTCTTGGTAACACTTTATAATAAGTGGCACCAAATTACACAGTAACTGCAATGTTACATGGAAGCACATGTAACATATATGATGATCAAAATGCCTAATGTATGTATGAATACATAGTAAGCAATTCTTTTACAATAAAACATTATATAAGCTCCCATTGTTTCTTTTCACTGAAAGATTCATCACAAATAGGTACATTGGGAATAATTAACTCAAGATGTGCAATTCACTGGAATAATTGGCAGCGGTGAAATCTCCCCAATTCTATCCGACTCGCTGAACCAGTAGTGCTGGCAACGGGAGGCTCCGCCCACCCACCGGAACGTCATTACGTCCCATTTTTTAACCATCTGCACATGTGCAGAAGAGGAACGCTCCCGTGATGTGCATGCACGCTCCCGCGCGGGAGCACACCCAAACCAGTAGCATAGGTAAGTAGATTTCACCCCTAATAATTGGTAATATGATTTTTCCACATTTGGTTTTAATAATGGGAAATTTCAGTGTAAGATGGTTTTCCTGTGAAAAACAGGTAAATGGTTAGGATTAGAGTCAGGATGGCTCTAGAAACTATTAAATTTGCAAATGGCATTCCAGGATGAAAGATAACGGATCCATATATTCTGAGATGCCATCTTCTACTTTTTATTTAAAAAAATAAAGAATTATAATGATTGCAAAAGAGAACAATAGTAATCAGTAACAACTTGATGTGCTGGACTGTTGACAAAAATACATTCTCAGTGACAACTATCTTGGTTCAAATTTCATTAGTTTCTGTCTTCAGATCATGATTATTTATACCTGTCTTCTATGATAAAGAAGGCAATTAGATTATCATAAAATTTTAGCGTCTTATTCTAATGTATTAATCTAAACTTGGAGTTCCCAAAGTGGATTTAGAATGATATAATCACTTTCTTTTATTATTCCTATAAATTATACAAGGTGTTGAACACATGCATTTCTCCCTGGATGAGTAAATATATATATCCCTCTTATTCATCCTATTACACTGAACATTCAGTTTGGACAAGGCCATCTTCCAGATACATTGGCCTACAGCTTCCATCACTCTGACAACATGACTCTGCTATGCAGCAACCAGGGAATTGGTTAAGAAAACAAAGGTTTATATTGAAGCTTTAGTATCTCAAGTATTTAAGAGCAAACCTAAGAGCAAATATCTTGGCCAACATGGAATCTACCATGTCCTTCACTACCTGGCTTTTCCCATGTTTTTCTGAACTGTACTGGTAGAAAAGGCACTGAAATAGGAAGCAGAATTATTTGGGATCTGCTCAAGTGCTAGTGCAAAATCAACACAATTGAAGGACACTGATTAAAATGAGGCAGCATTACTAGAATTATAGCTCCAAGTATAAGAGATTTTACATGGGATAAGTAAACTCAGTTGGGTTTCATGCTGTAAAATCAAACAATGGTAAGAAAAAGTGTCAGCATTATTTTTGAAAATAATCTTATATAATATTGCTATTTTATCTAAACGGGACTGAATACATTAAAACAGAGAAAAGTGGAGAAAGATTCAGGGCCAAAATCATTAGATTAAAGTTTGCTCATTTATGGAATGTATCATTTTAAATAAAGTATATTTTTTATTCTGTTCCAAAAGCTTCCTTTGCTCTCAAATAAAAGATTGAGAGCATCTGATTTAATTGCGTGCTAGAAAGTGATGATCGACAGTATTTCTTTATTCTGGTGGACTTTCTCATTGCGTTTTAGCCTGCTGTACATCTCAATGTGCAAGGAAAGATTTTTTTTTAATCTACTACAAGTAAAACTTAACAGTCTAATTCCTATCTCTGTTGCAGAATTCCAGTGTTTTCTGTATCCTACAGTGACTAAACATTTTGAAATGCTTACATTGAAAGATGCCTAAAGAAATCTTACTTCATAGGGATGAATAAGTAGGGAAAGTATTTCTATATAATTTAAACAACAGAATTGAGAAAACATATGAATGTGTAAATATAACACCAGTAGGCATATAATTTTAGTAAACATAATCCTAATGCAGCAAGGCACTTCAACACAAGTTTGAGTGCATTGCTGGCCTTTACCTTAGTTCTACAAATCAGTTTCTGAAAACATGACTATGTTATAAACCTATACTAGCTTCAATGTGTCTAGTACTTCTACCTGATTCTCTCAAATTACCATACTAGATTATCATATTATTGCATTTTTTCCACAGATTTTTGAATGAACTGTAAAAAACAAGCATGCAATCACATCAATGCAGACGTATTTCTTTAAAATATCATACTGTATATGATTTATTATGTTAACACTCAACCACATCATATTATTTATGTTCTGTATACTTTGAAAAAGTGCTGCTTGATTGATGGTCTCTCTCTCGCTCGCTCGCTCTTTTTTTTCTCATTGAAATTAACAAAGTAATTTTTGTCCCCTTCTAACAAAAACAATTTAAAAACTACTATTGTCCTTAAAAGGTGTATAGCCTTCGGATAAATAATCTGACACAATACCTTTGATTTCCATTGACTGTGACACATGATGCCATATTCAAATGTTACCCACCCTCCTTCCATTCCCCACACAAAAAATAAACCCAGGACTTAATTCTTTACAATAGGCCATTATGCTTTTAGACTTCACCAGTAATAGTTTCTATATAGAAATGTATTCCTCTTTGTGTGTCTTATTTTTTAAAAAAGTTTGCAGTGCTTTGGAGATAAATAAGAATTTCTACAATTTTAGTCAATTATGTTTACATGGAACCAGGAAGTAAGAGCTTGTCTGGTTATTTTCATTTATTTTTATTTATTTCTTGTTGCCTTTTTTTGGTCTGGAAGAGGAATATGTTATTTGGATTAGACTTTAAAAAAAATTATTATTATTCTAAGCTGTCCTTTTGCCCCACACTCAACATAATATCAAAGAGAGATCTTTACTGTGGAGCTAAAAGCATGGCATATATTCTTGATCATTCACCGTGACATAAGTTTGTACCTCACAAAATGCATAGACAGAAATTTAATATAAAGGATTAGTCATTTACCATATACACAAAACATAGAGTTGTTGTTGTAACATTTTCTGTTTGGGGTTTGGCAAATCCAACATTGATAAGCAGCTCTGGAACTGCCAAATTATATATTGAATTTTTAGTAACTTAATATTTAATCATTAATGTGGTTGTAAGACAAAACCTGAGGCTGTGCACTGGTTGTTAGCTTAAAACTACCTTTCCATATAACATTGTGCTTCCATTGTATAACAAAGAGAAATTAACTGGAACTAGAAAAATTTGTTGCTGAACAGTGCTAGGACATACAGACAAAAAATACTAATACATGTTATCTACTCAGAATATTAATTTAAGTTATATCTAAAGGGATATAATGGACATTAGAAAATGCTTACTTGTGACTGACTTACCTACAGCCCCAAAAGTTAAATATGTATCAAATAATGTTTAATTGGATTTATTATATGCACTATATACAGATATTAAAATGCCTTGCAGTTTTGCCCCATGAACACGTTCAATTTGAGTAGGCAGATAGACCCACATGAAGCAAATAAATTAAAAGGAATACAAATTATAGAAATATATATGGAAGTCTTTACGATTCTAGGAGCAGTAAAAGAGCTGGACAACCATTTTCAAAATGGAGCTACATAATCCATCACCTTGGATTCTGTATAGACAGGAGTGTATGGTGTTGATTACCACACGGAAGTTGCTTTTAATACCAGTATTTCATTAAATAAAAGTTCTGTTCATACTCCTTTGCTGCCATTTGCAAACACACAAGAAATTATAGTAGAATGATTTCATTAGTGTTTCTTAGGGCATAATGTTTCAATGCTCGGCTGATTTTGAATTACAGACGATATATAAAACATTCTTTGTAAACCTCTAATCTTACTTGTAATGGTTTATGTAAGTACATTTAGGTCCTCACCTAAGAACATTTGCTATGAAAATGGTCTGAAGCAATATAGGTAAGGACCATATTAAAAGAAAAGAAAAGGAACACTTTCTTTAAAATGTAGAAGAACCAAATGTGAACAAATGATGATTAAATTTGTTAAGGCTGTATATTCAAGCACTGTATGTTAAAAGAGCAATGTATATGATGATTAGGCAATAAGAAATGTCCTGCATTATGAATGGTATCATAATTAAAGAAAAATTATGTTCATGGCTGATTGTTGGTACAAACTGGCAACTGAGAGCAATTATGCACTTTAACAAGGGTAGAAAGGAGACATGATAAATTAATTCAGAAAGATGAGAGCCAGTTTTCTCCAAGAGTCAGCCTTGTGAGTAGTGGTGTTCAAAGAATCTAAGTCTGCATCTATATGAAATATTCTTTCTTCTCTTCTGCATTAACTTGGCTGCCTTCTGCATTGATAATGGCTGTATCCGCATCAGGTGCATCTTCAGCTCCCTTAGCTTCGTTTGTTAAATATGTTCCTGTAGGAAACAGTGTGATTAAAAGACAAATGTTAGACATACAGGCAATTTTGATATTGTTTTAGAGATGGGATTTTCTAACTGAAAATTAATTGGTTTGGCTGTGGACCAGGTTAAAGTCTATATAGCATTCTACCATGATTTTTTTCTAAGATTCAGTAATGAACCTTTCTATCATGAATCTAAATAGTATGCATGGTTTTTGTATTTGTTAAAGTAAGAGTAATTGTACAGTCCTGCTATCATGATAACTACCTATCAATTGCACAGAAAGGGTCTGTTGTACTATAAGCTGACAAAAATTCATTAACAAGAAGCTTTGGGGGAAAGGCCTTAATTAGTTTTGGATGCATTGTGATACAAAACACGGAACATTTCTTCATCCCCTTAAATCAATCAATCAGCAAGCATGTCCTGCAATTTCAAAATTAGCACTTTTGCAGTTCTATTCCTTCAACAAAAAATGTTAATTGCACATGATGATTAATGCCTCATCTAAAAGCAGCTACACATTAGCCATATTCTTAGTGCCAATTTCATTGGAAATATTTTAGATAAATATGTATATTGATATATTTGTCTGCATTCTTGCTGTAACCTGTTTTGTTCTGTTGTGCAGAACTATATTTATTATGTGAATTTATTTTCCAGTTTACCATATACATACACAACAGTAATGTATTTCTTTTTATTGATGTTTGAAACAAATCAGTTTCAGTTAATGGTTGCTGCTTGGTTTGGACATTAGAACATGTGTTTTGTCCTCCTAAAAATGGAGACACTTAGATGTCACACTAGATGTCTCATATAGCTTATACTTTTAATATAAAAGCTAGTTAATTAAACTATTATCTGGAAGCTTATTTAAGTTATCTGGACAAACCCTTTGAAAACCTGTGCCAAGAGCTTTGTTAATCTTCAGTAATATTCTAAACTTCAAATAAATTAGGAATATTTTAATAGATATTTATTCTAAAGAACATGGATATGTCTACTTACAATGCAGATAGAAAGTAATATCTATTTGGTAACATTTAATAGGCACTGGAATATTCTTGAAAAAAGACTTGAAATTAAGCTAAATATATTTCAGTTTTACAAGCTGATATTTAATGCATACTGTACATGCCAATACTGTTTTAATATCTGATGAAATTAGACATGGAGAATCGGTATATGCACATAGCAAATACATTCACTTATAAAGTAGAAAGCATATACCAATTATTTAAATAATGAAGAAGAAAGAAATAGTAATCACAACGGCTTTCTCCCTGTATATATTATTGTAATTAGTGTCGTTGAGAACACATATCACAGCTTTTGGATATGGCTGACTGATTACACCTAGACACGCTGTGGTAAAAACAAAAGAAATCACATTATGATTTAGCGAGATCCATGAAGCTGAATGTGGACTAGACATTTTCTATCATGTTTGAACTCTTTAAACTATACTTAGAAATCTGTATGCCTGTTTACCCACCTTTGTAATGGCTACTTTAATATTATATTATAATATAAAATATTATATTATATTATCCAATGGCTTGGGACCAGGTTATCTGATAGACAGTCTCCTGTAGGTCACATCTACCCAACCCATCAGAGCGGGGAGGCAGGGAATGTTGTGGGTTCCATCTCTAAGGAAGATACACCTGGTGGGACCCAGAAGAAGGGCCTTCTGCGTGGTGGCTCCCTCCCTGGAACATCATTCCCCAAGAGATTAGAATGGCCTCACTCTAATACTTTTCCAGAAGGCACTGAAGACCTTGTTCTGCCAATGGGCCTGGTGTACCCAGAGCAGGATGAAGCCCATTAAATGGCTTGTGTGATCTGCTGTCCCGGGGGGTAGGAAGTGGAGGGTGATTTTGTTATATTGTACTATGTTAATTTATTTGATTCTTTTTGTTAATTTTTATTGTTTTAAATGTGGTTTTATATTCTGTAAGCCGTCTTGACTTGGATGAATAGGCAGCAATATAAATAAAATAAATAAATAAATAAGTTATGGCAGTGAACCACCTTTGAGAAGTGAATAAGGTGTTAATAATACTTTAGTATTTATGACATACATATTATAATTTAGAAAGGTTAAAAATAAATAATAGTAACTTTGAAAAAAAGATGAGATTATTATTTTCTGAAATAGCTTTCCCATATCTTCTGTCATACAAATATGTAAATTAATTTCCACCACCCTGCAGCAAATATGCCCATTTAGTTATGGATGATAGAAATTGTAGTGAAAAAACTTCTACTTGGCACTATCTCAAAGAAAGCTGGTATAACTAAATTAAGCTGAATTAGTTTTTTCCAAGACAAAGATGTTCCTTATGATAATCTCAACAAGCAGAGAATCAAACTAAATAATAATAATAATAACATTTTGTTCTTGAACCATTGCAGCAATTAAGGGAATTGTCATCCTCCCATCCATGAAAAGAAAGAGGTTCTTATTTCAGGCTAGCTGTTTAAAGGTGAAAAGTTATTTATAAACTTGTCTGATTTGCTTATTAAGAATTAAAAGCTGCATTCAAGTTTTCCGATTGAACTTATGCCCTTGTAAAGAAGTCTCACTGATTTAAATGGATTACTATCATGACAGAAAAGCAATGCTGCCTTTGTTACATTCTTCCATTAAAAATGTTAGATAAAATACACTAAAAATCCATAATGCAATTCTATGCCAGAAGGAAATCACTATCCAGCATTCAAATGAATTTACTCTTAGGTTGCTACTAATGGGATACAATATTAATAGCCCCAAACCATATTTTGAATGTATCTAGATCTAGATCTATTATATAATCATACAAAAAGTGCAATAGAAAGCTGTTTACTTGAATTTTGTATGATACATCAAGTCCATGGTTATAAAAAGAAAAACCTAAATATCTAAAAGAGAAAAAAATCAAAAGTTGTAAAATAACTTTTAGATAAAATTTTAAAAAATGCATCTTTTGATCAACCTAAATAAAAGTTAAATGACCTGTCTTGATGGTCAGAATTGGCCAAAACAGCCATTGACTGACCTGATGAGTTCACTCATTCATTTTCACATATCTCTGAATGATAGTATATTTTTCCTGGAAATATTAAAAAGTGTAATGATTTTGGAATTTAATAATCAGTATTTTTCTCATTATGAGTTTCAGGACACCAATTTATGATTGCTAGCGGCTGTTTGGGTGTTCATATTTATAAAGAAGATTGATATAATAAACTTCCTTAAAGAAAATAAGTAAATATACAAACATGAAAGTCCGTTGCATTGCAAAAACCAATATCTCTACTGCCATTTCACTTGTCAGATCCTCTGAGTCACTGACTTCCAGCATGACCTTGGACAAATTACTGGATATTATTTTGCCACAAATAATTCATCTGTAAAATTAATGGGTTTTGCAGACACCACAAGGATCAAAACAAGGAACTTTTCCACAAACAAACAAATTCTAATGCTTCCTGATCAGAGCTGAGTTTTCATGGGACCAAGAAAAGAAGACAAAAGTTAACTGCAGTTTGATTAAATCCATCCTACCTTTATGTCTTGCAAGATATCGACCAAGAAGAATTATAGAGCATAATGTGACAAAGACAACAACAGCTACTATTCCTCCTATAACAGCATGATCTGGTACATTTCTTCCAGCCAAAGTATTGGGATCTAGTAGGGAGAAAAGTAACAAAAAAGTAGATTATTCATGAGGGTATAAAATGACCCAAGTATCGACACTGAAATTTATAATAACATGAGGGATTTTCTTTGTGTGTATGTGGAATATGGCATTTTAAGAATTCACAGAGGAGTTATTTCCCTATTCTTTTCTTATCACCAATACAGCAGTGCTTGTAGTCCCAGAGTGATACAGCTCTCTGGACATCACAATACAAAAGCAGGACAAAAAGAAAAAGAAGAAAAATCTCTATATCAGAAGTTAGTAAATGGGAAAGGTTTCTAGTTCTGTCTTCACTCTTCTATAACTGAATATCTATCCATAGTTATTTATAGAAGCAAAACTAAGGAGTTGAGAATTGGGGATCAGATAGAATCAGTAGAATAGAGTCTACATAATACATAATTTATAGGAAGGAATCTCAGTGGGAATTCTTTATATATTCCTTTTGTCATCTCTATCCTCTTTCTCTAGAAATAAAAAAAGAGGAGAGTATAGCTGAGCAAGTCCCAGAGTTGACTGAATCTGCATGAATTGAACCAGATAAATATAAATGCAGCCCTAAAGAATATGGTTCACTCTCAACTTTTGAATTTAAAGCAGCCTTCTGATTTATACGGGGACAAATTCAAATAGCTGTTAATAATCCATCAGTTATTTTACATTGAAAAACTTGCCATATTGACCATTTATTTTTGAGTACCTTGTTCTCAAGTACCAATACTAGTATTTTGTCTGTTAGCCTTAAAGGCAGATTTCTACACTTGGCATTTCTTAGATATGTTGGATCTCCAGTGCCAGAATTCCCAGCCAGGAGGATGCCATGTTGGAGATGATAGCTATGAATATTGAAGTGAAAAAAGCAGATCATGTAATGTTAAAATGTATTTGTATGTACTTAACAAAACTTCAACTCTGTAATGATACTGTTAAAATATACCTACATTATGCTAATGGTTATATGCATGGAATTAATTTTAGTAATTAGTTTGAAAATTGCTATGTATATTTTGTAACATCTGAGTATTGTAATCAAAAATTCTCTTTAAGAGTAATCCTTAAATCTTGCATGTGGGCTAAGATATTGGTTGGTTCCCAAACATCAATCTGAAATACATGGATGTTCGTTTCATCTTTCTTGTAGCTCCATATCTTATCTCCTGTTCCTTGTTTCCACAAAGGCTGAAGGAGAACTATGCCCCTATTTTATTTAATATAATATAATTCTTTGTACCATCCAGGACTGTATTTTATCAGGAATATGCATTATGCAGGGACTATTACTTGTATTAAAGCAGATGGCAGTAAAACATCCTTTCAAATGTCTCATCAGAAGACCGAGAAGGGGAGGGGGGGGAGAAGCTGAATGAGCATGATGAGAAGAAATAGCAAATCAACTATGGGATTGTCTGGGGAGGAGGATTCCTCCAACCTTACACTATTCATACTCCATTTATGTGACAATATATATTAAACCTATTATCCAAAGTTGAAAAGAAAGACTCATAAAAACTTTTCCATCATAGGTTTTTAAGATTCCCCTTCATTTTGGTAATGATTTGGTTAAGGCATGCCTTTATTTGCATTTTTTACTTGGATTAATCCAGAGAATGTATGGGAGACACTGTGTGGAATTCTTGTTATAAATAGCAGAATATGAGATCACATTTTTAAAACTAGAAGTAATACAGATAAGGGAATGTCTGCACAGCCACTATTTTCACCATTCTGAAGCTCACAATATAAGTTACAATACCCCACAACTGTTCTTGCCATGACCATTCTGCCATTTCATATACTGTTTATAGATCAACTGGCACTCCCCCAGTTACCCCTAGAGAGCACAGATATAAGCATCTGGCTGCTACAATGCCAATTGTTCTTGTCCTAATTTCACCCTGTATTTGTTTTTGCTGCTTGTTCTCACAGATCAAAGAATGCTATGGCAACACGAAACACTAAGCCCAACTGAGAGGAAGGAGAGCCAAGAAGACAAGACACAAATTGCTGCCAATAAAAGCTGCCTGGCTCCAAGCTCTAGGACTTGTGTTCCAGAACTGAAATTTCAACAATACCTCCTCTACTCTTGCTTCACAAGAAAGTCATTCACTAATACAACATGTTTGGTGTCAGTTATTGAACAAATAACAAAATAATCAATGTGTCTAAGATGCCCCAGTAATTCAGATGGTGTAATTATATTTTATTGTTCTAGTTGTTGTTGTCATT
>JANHFK010003486.1:1097-16182 GCA_036250565.1 Sibynophis collaris | reverse complement strand
AGTAGATGGACTGTTTATAATTAAATGAAGCACTGCTTACAGATAGCATAATAGATATCTCATGCTCCGAGAACCCAGAAAATATCATTACAGAAGAGGAACAAGAAAAGATGTGTGAAGGATATTGTCTATTTATGTCTTCAATAAAAGGTTATTGGGGCATCTTTGCTCTGGGAAAAACAGGAAATGAGGCTGAGCCCTTAGTTACATTTAACAATTAGAAAATTTGTTTCCTAAGATGTTGTTGCCAGAAATTCAATGATCACATCGGCTACAAGAGATTTGTTATGTAGCCAAAGCCCTTAAAGTCTTTAAATGGTCTCATAAAATATTTGGCAGAATAACTAGTATTGTGACAGAGACAGCACTGATGACAATACATGATTCATTTATCTTTAGTTTTCAAGACACCCAAAATATTGTAATCAGATGTTTTAAAATAAACCAAGAACAAGAGATTTCAAATATTTTATTCATTGGAAATACAGGTTCAGCAATAAATAAGATGCTACTATAATCTTAAAAGCCAATTATGTGTTTCGAGTGTTCTGAGATGTCATGCACTATCTGGTGGCCTATACAGAGGAATGCTGTAATATGAGTTGTAACAAACAAAGAAACAAATGTAGGATTGTAGTAAGAACAATGAGAATCTTTTCATAATTGATTGAATCTGCACTTAACAAGAGCAAAGTTCATTTGCACGGATAGAATAAATGAATCTTGTCTTCCACTTTTTTTTTGAGTGCAGGGACAGGGCTAGCTGTGTATCCTTTTGTTGAGGGAGGGAGGAAATTTTGCTAGTTACCTGAGCTTTGCTGATAAAGTTACCAATGTACTGATGCAGTACCAATGCATGGGTTTGGATGGGGAGGAATAGATTTTGGCTCAATCAACACAAGACTTGGTAGAGATGGCTGTTTGTGTTATTAATGTTTTCATCATTGATCTTGGATGGTCTTCCTTATTCTTTATTGAATGTAGTACATAACTTAGGTGTCCTTCTGGTTTTTCAGTTCCAAGTCAAAAAAAAATAGACACATAGGTCTTTGTGATAATTTTACCCTTTCCTTGACAAAGAATGCTCCTCAAACTATCGTTCATACCCTAGTTACCTCACAACTGGGATATTATAATGTAATATACATGGCTCTGCCTCTCTAATATGTTTGCAGAGTGGGCTCACTCTAGGTCCCCATAACAAGATCAAGGAAGTGTTCATTTTCTGTTGCCGCTCGAGATATCCTTGGTCCTTAAAATCTGGCTCTATTCCAAAGACTGGGATAAATGATGAATTTGTGGAACCCCTATAATATGGTTTATTATTTTGGTTATTTATTTCTGACTTAATTGTTTTTTTATTGTTTTTGGAATTTGTAAGCCATACAGAATTTCATAGAACACCATAGTGGTCATTCCAAATATATGAATTAAATTAACATGAATTAAAATTATAGTATCTAGATCCAATATTGGTTTGTTTCAAATATGTAGTCTTTATCATTAAAAGAACACGGGATTGTTGATGGGATATATTTCTTTTAAAAAATAGCTTTTTGGAAAGGGGATGGCAATAAGTAAGTTTATAAATCTCCATAACCATCAGCATTATGTGAGTGAGCCAGAGAAATAAAATTGTTTTGTCATAGTGGGCTAGTTCAATGTCATCCTGAACCAGACTCCAAGCTAATTTGTGTTCCCAAGTCTTGGCTTCAATGGATAGATCTGTTATGGGATGTATTGTTGTCAGACACCATCCTCTTCTATTTTTAAAAAGGTCTTTGCCTCCTCCTCTCCTCATGCAACCATTCATCCATCCATCCATCCATCCAGGTTCTAATGCCTTTGTTTATATGGTTAATTTTCAAATGTACAAAGTACAAAACAACATTTTTTCCTATACAGAACTATATTTAGATATCTGGATTCAGTTGGTGATTCAATTAGAAAATAATATATTTAAAAAGAATATATTTAGTTTAGGGTTACATTGTGGAGCTCTTTGAAGTTGGTTGATTGCTTGCAGATGTTTCATTACCCAATTAGGTAACATAATCACAATGGCAATTCAGAAGGTCATAAGAACATCACTTAATATATAGATGGAATAAAAGTGAAAATATATCTCTGACTAAAAAGTAATATATGACCTTCTGTGAAATAGCATGCAACTGATCAAAATAGATTGAAAAACTTTCAAAGTTATTTCCTGAATTGTAGGCAGATAAAAATATGTTTGGAATAGTTATATTTACAGTCAATTAAAAATGTTGTTTCTCGTGGAATATAGTCAATAATGCATGCCCCATGGTCATAAGAAATCAGTTTGGTATGTAATAACCTAATAGTTAAGATGGAGTTCTCATTACATATTCTATGAAATGGTACATTATTTGGTTGCATTTTCTCCATTCCCACTTGAAACGATTGTTTTAAGCACATTTAGAGAGAAGAATTTCAGAGATTCTGAGATAGAAACAGAAGAGGGAACTGAAAAGCAGGGCTACAAAAGCATGCTGTTTCTATCATAGAGTGATCCAAATGATAAATTATCAGTTAAATGATATTTTTAAAAGATAGATATTTAAATTTAAGTTGATTTAATTGAATATGACTGTATAAAGACATTCTAAATGTTTTTTGAAGACATTCCAAAAAGGTCGAGATTCTTTTTTTTAAAAAAAACTAGTGCTGTTCAATCTGAAAATACACTGTCAAACCTACATCTATAATCTCTTAAACTCAATGTAATGGTCAGTCAGACATTCAGATGCCTGCCCAGGGAAAAGAGCTGCCCAAAACGTACTATTCTGTGCCTTCCTGAAAGAGTACTAAGCCCCTGAAAATGATTTCTTGAGAACTGGGAAACCTGCAGAGCAGAGATGATTACAAAATGGCATATAGTGCTATGCTCCTCTTTCACAGATATCTCTACCAGTTTTTTTTATTTTTCTCTTTCTAACTCAATCCTTGGTACCAAAGGCCATTTCCGTGTCATTCAAGTGTCATGATGAAATGAATACAGTTAGTCCTAAACTTACAACACGTGTCAAAGTTGCGGCATCAGTTTGCGGTCACGTGACATTTCACGATGTCTTTTCCTTTTGCAGAGCTGGGGTGGGTGTGACCTGGGTGTGACGCATCTGGCACATGGGCTGCCAGTTTGACACCCTGACTTACAACTACAACTGACCCCACAATTTCTGTTGCTAAGTTATATCGTTGTTAAGTGAATTTTGCCCCATTTTATAATCTTTCTTGTGCACAGTTGTTAAGTGAATCATTTCAGTTGCTAAGTTTATAACACGGTTGTTAAATGAATCTGGCTTCCCCATTTATTTTGCTTGTTAGAAGGACAAATGGCAACCATCATAAATATGAATCAATTGCTTAGCTGAAATCATGAATTCAGCTGTAGGATTGTAAAGTGTATTTAGAACTTAAATATATATAACAACGTAGGTTGGAGGCACAGTAAGTGGGGGAAAGTGGGAAAGTGGGAGGTTTATTTTATACAGTACTTTTACTTTCCAATAATTTTCTAAAATGAGATGCATTAGACTTCCAAAATGTAAAGTGTAAATCCTCCACTGAAGGTGAGAAAGTATTGAACAATGCCAGTATAAGAAATTAGAAAGTCCTACCATTTTGTTCACTAAACAGAATTATTAAGAAATTACACTAAAAACATTAATCAAATAGTTCTAAATAAATATATGGTTAAATACAAATATTTTGTACAAAGACAATATATTAGCAACAGTACACAAATGCTCTTAAGAGATAATGTTAATTTAAAATTAAGTAGGTTTGCTTCTAACACAAATTTAATATGATAATCTTTAAGGAAGCAATTACTTAGGAAAGCAGTTAAAACACCCACCCACATTCATAAATGTCATTAGAGAAAATGCTGTTGAATCATTCACAGCTATGTTAATTGCAAACAACCAAACTGGACTTCTTACTTATCAAAACTAAAAATGTGCACAGAAATGTCATTTTTCCTTTGATCACTCTTTTAAAGCTTCTAGTCCTGTGAGAGCCTATTTATACTGTGATGTTCTGGCCATAACAAAGAAGTATACTGTACCTCGGGTGTTGATGGCTGTTGCCGATGTGCCTGTGCCTGTGCCTGTGCCTGTTAAGGCTACAGTGGCTGTGACTGTTGCAGTGGTAAGGGAGGGGATGACAGTGGTAGGAAGCAAAATGTTGGAAACATCTGGTGAGTGGAAAAAAATATAACATAAAATCATATCATGCAAACAGAGAGAAGCAGCATAACAATGATTCAGCTTGTCAATACACATGTGTAGAAAATGTATCAATTAAAACATGCTTAGCACAGATCAACAAAGGTAAGGTAACATACTTTGAAATTCTTGACATTAGATCTCTCTCTTTCTCTTTCTTTCTTTCACTCTCTCTCTTTCTGCTTTGAATGCTCAAATAGTATCAGACTGAATTTTGGACCAGCCAACAAAGAGAATTGTTCAGAAGAAAAGTTTTAAAGTCAGAGAGTAAATCTTTATGACAAGAATTCATTTTTTTGCTAAGCCATTTTAAATGCCTTGTACGGTAAGAAAGCAAATATGGATGAAATAACATGCTGTGTCAGCGTGGGAGATGACAACACAACATCATCATGCTAAAATAAATACACGTGTTAAGTGATGGTTGTATGTTAAAACACCTATTTTTCAGACAGACTCAATGAAAAAAAAATGTGAGCAAACGACTACTAACTCTAAAAGCTGCTGGTTTTGGTTTGCTTGTCTTCTTCCACATTTTGTTAGAGACACAGTCATCTGCTAAGACTCAGAGCAGAAAACACATAAAAAACCCTTAACTTTTATAGGGTTCATTATCGTTCAACAGCATTGGTGAATATTAAGTGTATAATATAAATAAATGGTTTATTAACCTTAATATTTAGTGGGTGGGTGGGCAGTTTTGGGAGCTATTCACATCAATGTGCTAATTAAGAGTGATCTATAGAAGACACTTACCAGAAGAGAAACAAACAAGCATTATCAGCATTCAGATCATATTCTAAACCAAGAGCTGCTGTATGTCAGTCTAAATGTATTACTGATAATCACACCATAAATTCCCTATTCTAATTCCATGTGTGCATATGTATGCATGAAAAGTGTATATGAGATAGGTATTTTAATTCTGAAATTGCAATAAACAGAGGATGGGGGAAAAAAACCCTTCACTGCTATAATATAAAATCTTCACTGCCTGAAGCAAAGTTTTTGTTCTTGTTAAAAAGATACAGAAGAAAAAGAAAACATGGAAGAAAACCATTGAAAATGTTCAGAAACTTGGCTTTAGCACTGTGTATCTAGGAAACTAGCCACATAGACAGAGTTAAAAACACCATTAGTTCAGGAATAGCTAATGATATCTGTGGAGGATAATACAAGTCAGAAATACAGCTTTCATTTTCTTTGAAAACCAATATCAGAGCATTATTTCTGTGGATACATGGTACATAAAATCAGGAAGCATCATATAGGAGGATTATTTTCAAAGCACAGAATCCTGAGGTTTAGAATATTTTATGTATTCCAGCAGCCTCCATTCAGAGTTAATTATTCCACTAGACTTTTTGATTTTAGACCTATTCCTAATGTTCATGCATTACAAATTATATTGCCATTTCAAAAGACTGCCTGTCTTTTCCCTAGTTAATACATTTGAGATACCCCAAAATGTCACACTCCCATTCCCAATTAATTAGAGCAAATATTATTATTCTCTAACATTTACTTTTGCCAATTTTTCACATAGGTATCTATATAACTCTGTGCTTACAACATATTAACATTTAAAGCAGTTCCTCAATAAGAGATAACCCTGGCTATCAAAATTAAGGTAGTCTTTTCAAAGTGTAATGTTGCTACATTAATCACAAGGACAAACTACAACATTGTCTGGAGAGCAACTGCCATGACTATTAAACAGAACGGATATTAGTCAACATTAATCATGAATGCTCTTTTTTTTAAAAAAGAAACAACTTGTGCATTTCTTAGCATTATTATGCAAACAGCATAATTTATTTAAAACTGGATAGGTTAGCAATCATGCAAGAAAAAAAGGCTAGAATTTCAGAGTATTTTGCCATATAATAAATATTTTACAACTGCTCCAGAAACTGGCTGAGAAGGTATTTACATAACTGAATAGGCACTTCATAAATGTATATGTGAACTACAGCACAATCATATGCCAAAATCCAGCTTTATGTAAATTTCAAAATAATGTAAAGGGGAAGAGCAATCACTGAAAACCAAGTGGAGGTTCCCTGTCTTGGATAATATATGACAAGAATAACAAAAACAAAACCTGTACCATTTCTCTGGTTTGGGAACAGAAGATAAACTAAAACTTCCTTCAACATAGCTATAGTGGCTATACACTGTAACTTAATCTTATGTCATAGAAAATTAAAACTTGGAAATGCTGTTGTTTCAAATTGGAATGGAAAGACAATCACCAACAGACTACAATAACTTTGGGGAGGGGAGGAAATCAAGTCTAACACTTGGCACTGCTTTGGGACTATAATTTGCTTGGATGTCCTGATAAATGAATTCTGTCAAGAGAGATATAGAAAAGTTATAATCTTATTAATTCTCTTTAAACTCCTGGTCATGAAGTCTACTCAAGCAAATTCCATATGGTGTGGAATAAAAGTGCTTTCACTTGTAGTTTGGGTCCCCCCTCTTGATATGTGACAATTGACAAGTTTCCTTTTTTAAACCCTCCTTCATGCTCTTTAATATCTTCAACATCAGTTTTATGTAGGTCATGAACTGTAGTCTTCCTTGGAAAAGAATGGCCATGCAAGGTTAGAGCTGCAAGATAATCTATAAATTGGATTAATGCATTACATTTAGGGATGCAATTGAAAAAAATATGCTTGTGGGTTCCAATCTTGGAAAGGCTCAGCAGTTCAAATCCAATTAATTTATAAAAATGGAGCTATTTCACACCGACTACTTATAAGATGTCCTTCTCTCATATCATCCTTCCTTTGCATTAATATCTTCAATAACCTAACAAAAAAAGTATCTTGACTTATTGTGCCAATGTTGTTTTCATTTCAGTACCAAATGTGTACACATATTCAATGTTTTATTGTATTTGTAGTTGATTTCTTTTTTTTTTTTTAATTAGCTGGTTGAATATTCTTATGCCTGTTATTTTGTAAATAATGTAATAAATTATTATGTAGCTCAGAGTAAGCCAGGATTATTTTTAAAGTATTTTAAACATACATATGTTTTGATGTGGTGTCATTTAAATTTAGCAAATATGATTATAGCTTGGATGCTTGAAACTGTGAAACTGAGCTTAGTTCATAGAATAATCCTAACTATTTCCACTTTCTCACTGGAATCAAATACATCTTTAGGTATTCTTGAAGCTTGCAGATTCTTTTCCAGAAGCTGGTGGTCTTGGACAAGTCGAAATTGGAGACTTCATTTTGCCTCTCCCAGTTACAACAATTTAATTCATGCATATGTTTTTCTAATGGCAGGGTTTTTGGTTATTTTTGGTTGCTTGATGTTGCCTGTGTCACACAATATGTTTCATTATAATTAATGTTGCTATTACTATTTTTTTTTCTTTGATTGCCACCTTGAGTTGCACATTGATTTTTGTGGCTATATAAATTGATCATGATAACAAAAAACAAAAAGAAACTATTCAGAGTTATGTCTAGTTACTCATACATTCTGCATTAATTTCTCATTACCACATTTAAACATGTTATCATGTGGGACATACCAAATAAAAATCCTGCATTTGTGTTCATAAACAAAAACAAAACAAAAATGGGGGGGAAATGAAATCCACAAAACTCTATAGAATAGGAACATAAGAGCTAGAATACAGCCTCTCTAAGCAGTAAGGAGAGTTTGATTTCACACTGAATTGAAATGAATCAATTTTCATGTGTTCTACTACACATTTTCTATATTATATGTCATTGACCTGTATTTCCCAAATATCCTTTGATGAGATAAAGCAATAGGTTATCTAGAATTTAGAATGGCTTCACAGTACCTCCATAGATAGTGGTATAAATAATTAAAACAAAATAGATTAAATGCTAGAGAAATAATGACTACAAATTATATAGTTTAGCCTCAGGACATTCCTTTTCCTCTTATTAAACAACTGGTGATAGATGAAGAAAACAAACATATGAATCCTAGAGTCTGATTACAGTATACAAATAAATATAAGGAAGAATTTATAACTGATTTAAAAGGACTTTTCTAATAAAAATGACATCATGGCAAGGATTTGGCTTAACCTTAAATGTATTTCTATTGCAGTTCCTGCATGAAAAACTGCAAAGCAGATTATGATGTTATTGTGAACTACATTTTGAAATGTATTCACAAGATAAATTTACTCTATGGCATAATCCTAGTTTAAAAATTTCAGGTAAAACATTTTTGGCTGAAAATAACAGACAAGTTATCGTCAAATTATTAAATTTTGGACTAACCCCTAGGTAATACTTTAAAAATGGCAGCTTTTTACATTAAACAGCTCAGTTCTGAATATTACAGTCTCTTCCAGATGCCATTCATACATACATACATACATACATGGTTGATACATGAAATAATTGGCCCAAAAGTCAGGAATACTTTTTTTTATTAAAAAAAAAGGTTAAACTGTTAATGGTCGGATTGGAAAATAACAATGTAACAGTGATACATGATGTAACAATAATGTGCTTGTTGGAAAAGACTTTTCACATGTTGGATTATGTTAAAGCATGGCAGCAATTTTAGCTGAGGGCACCATCAAATCATGGCCCTTAGATATATATTAGAGCTACTGTACTTAGATAGCATCACATACTGGCACATCCTGTATGACTACTAAGTTTTCATTGTGTGAGAAGTAAGATTTAGGGCAACATGATTTTCCATTGGCTCCAGGATGGGAAGGAGTATGGAAAAACAGCCGAGAGACACTGACTCTTCACAGGAGCTCCAAAGCAGAGTGGCTCTCATCTTTTTATTATTTATTTAAGGTCACTTATCAAAACACTTATTTGTATTTGAAATCAATATTCCATAAGTTATTATACAGACAATAAAAATTAAGAAACAAAAACATTTTGGAAAAATCAAAGTAGAAAACAGAACAAACGTTTAGTTTGCTTTTAAACTCTAAGTTTGGCTAAAGCAACTCCATTTTATGAATAGGAAGCAGACTTGTACTAGTGATAGTTAAAGTAATAGGCAAGTGAAATCTGAAAATATATTTTACTTCTGAAAATAGGATTATGGGGTCAGTAGCTGGGTATTTTAGGTCATCCAGTGATGCGTGGAATTGGAAAGCAATTCATCAAGATCAGACAGGGACTGGAAAACAGCAACTGGATTTAAGAAAGTGAACAGTTAGCTGCCATGGAGCAAGTCACATTTGGCTTAGTAACCTTAACAGGATAACAAAAGGCAGAGGTGATGTGGAAAAGAATATGTGATTGACCTGCTGGAGAAGAAGCTGTATAGATCTCTGTTGGAAGTCTCCATTGTCTGAATCTTTATCAAATGCTAGGCAGTTGTCTTCTTCAACAACCCAGGTCAAGTCTAACCAACTCAGTCATGGAAAGAAGCACATTTTTATATGAATGAGTAAATTTTATTCCACTCTCCTCTCCTTCTCTTCTCGTCATAAAGCTTTATTGTTCCTGAATCTCAATGTCTTGTGTTGCTCATTAGATAAGATTAGACTTCTCCAGAAACTGGCAACCAACCACCCATTTACATTGGTAAGTCATAAGCCATTAACTGTATATAAAAAACAAATATCGATTTGTTGGATTAAAATTACTATGCAACAAATGCAATCAAAATGAAATTTAGAAGCATTACACCTTCAAACTTTTTAGGAAATGTGAATCGTTATGAATAAATTTTCATTAATTCAGTTATTGAAAAGAAATTCAAACTCAGAATTTCAGTAGAAATGCAGACAACAATAGTTTTCATTTCTTATATAAGATATATCTGTATATATCTGGGCAGCTATCATGTCATTTATAAAGATAGCCAATGGAAATTAAAAATTATTAATACTCTATTGTGCCCAGAAAATAAATTGTAAATAATTTCTTGATAAAAGGTTACACAATAAAGAATAATGTAATAAGAAACAGAGTGAGTGGATTATTTGGGTTTATAAAAATGTAAGACTTGAAATATGGAAACTTGCTATCAAAAAACTTAACATAATGATTTGCATTGTTACTTATCCTTCCTCTTACTCATTGCTATTGCATTTCTTTCTCAGTTTTCTTTTTTACTGCCTTGCTTGTCTGAGTACTCTAGTTTATTTCATGCAACCAAAAACGAAGCAAAGACCAAGCAATTGAGTACTCACAGAGTGGTTTAGAACCTTGGATTGCAAGGCCCTTGAAAAACCTCATTGGTGCAAACTGATATTTCTATTGTAGCTTTTTTCCATACAAAGAGATTGAAGCCTAATAATTTATATTATGATAAAGTATTAAGGGATGGTTCAAAATGCAAAAATGTCCAGATTTAATCCATAGTACTGAGCAAAGGAAAATTTAGTTTGGTATGTCCTGATATTCACTTTGATACATCCTTTCCAAAAAACACCTCTGGTTCTTCACGACATGGCATCTCTTGCTTAGTGTATCAGATATGTAGGTAACTCCTGCTGTCACTCTATCTCCATGATGGCAAGGCATTTCTGTGGCATGCGTGCCAGAAGTGGCACACAGAGTCCTCCTTGTTGTCACACGCACCCTCGCCAGCTGCTCTTCTGGGTTCCAGAGCACACATGTATGCTGGAGTGCTGGAAAATAGCCTGAAAAATGGCCAAAAAAACCAGGCATGCGCAGGCTGGAGAGCTGGTCTTTGGGTTTCCGGTGCTCTGGCACACGCACATGCACACATGTTTCGGTTTGGGCACTCGGTGGCAAAAAGGTTCGCCATCACTGCTCTATCTATTCTAGGACTTCAGTATGTCACCTGAAGTCTACACTTAGCCACTATCTACCTTCCTCAATCTGACCCTTGATAAAAAATAAAATTATTGATATTAAATAAAAAATAAAATAAAATGTAAATGCTAGAATTAAAATGCAGGCATTCAAAGATGAAAAAGAAGACTCAAGATCTATCCATATCATGATGAAACAACTGCTTAGAAGAACAGTTCAGAAGAAAATGCAGTGCTCCAAGCAGACCATAATATAGCTACAAATTACCTGTTCTCTGCTCCAAAAAGATCGGCTAGAAGTTTCAAATTAATATTACAGTTTGAAATAAAATAATAGTGTAAATCAGATTTCTTGACAGATAAAAAGGCAGATGAATAAAACTGTAAAGTTTCTTATTCAATTTAATAACTTGTACAGAGAAATAAAAACATTCAACTTGTTCAATTTAGAAAAAAAATAAATCTAGAGCAAAATAATTCTTATCTGTTTCTTTAGAAATAGCTGCTACTTGAAATATATGTTTCTCTATTTCCTGGACTTTTCCTTTGCCTGTGATTTCAAAATTTAATCTGAAGCTACTGAGAATATGAGATAAACTCTGTTCTTTTCCAGCTTTGGTTCAGCAACTTCTCTTGGAGATCTATTCTTTATTTTCAAAATTCTCTCACTTCCCAGCCTGGCTGGAAGATGTATCTGCCTTTATGTACAAAACAAAGAACATTTCTCCCTCATGGGAATGTGCATTCTGTACCTGGCCAGCAGCATGTATTACGGTGAATGTCTGACAAGTACACACATTTAGAAGTCAGCTATTGCAAGTTTTTTTTACAGAAAGAAAGAATTGAAACACCTTATATCATTAATGTAATGATTTATCTGTGTTCCATATTCAGTATTCAAATCTCCCAGTCAGATTGGAAAACATGTACAGTATTTTGGCTAGCTAATACAAACATAAATATACCCATTGCCAAGATTTCATATATATGACAATTGCCTAGATTTGAGTTTATATCTTTAGATAATTTCAGTGATTACTTTATGTCAATGTGGAAGCACGGTTTTAAATGTTGCACTGTGAAGAAAGTTTCTGTGAACTTATTTTAATAATATAAACAAAAGTTTTGACACCAGATATTTGGTTTTGTAATTCTGTAAGTTTTTTTAATGATACTTTACTTATTTATTTCATTTGTTTGTATCCCACTTTTACAAACAACTCAAGGCAGTATATATATCTAGCATACCAATGGTGGGTTTCTACCAGTTTGCCCCAGTTCAGGTGAACCAGTAGTGGCGGCGGTGGGAGGCTGCACCCACCCACCCGGACATCATTACGGACACTCTGTGCATGCAGTTCCAAACCGGCAGAGAAGGTAAGCAGAACCTACTACTGTAGCATACCTTCCTGTTCCTATTTTCCCCACAACAACAACCCTGTGAGGTGAATTGGCTTAGAGAGAGTGACTGTCCCAAGGGCACCCAGTCATGGCTAAGGCAGGACTAGAACTCATGCTTATAACCTGGTGCCTTAACGACTAGACAAAACTGATATATTCACAAATAAAGGTCACAGATTATTTTTCCCAAAGTTCAGTTCCAGTTGCTCACCCAAGATACTGATTTTGTCATTTGTGATTGAATAAAATGCTCAGACATTCCATGCATCATCTTCATCACTGTTAGAACCTCAGTTTCAATGTAACTTATCAAGTAGTTTCTTAAATCCGAGTGATTTAAATTTGCCAAGATTCTAGGCAAACAGCATTTGGAAGGTTTTATTTGCTTCAGTTTACTTTTTCCATTGCACAGGTTTCTAAAGAGTCTTTAGCATAACTTTATTCTAGAATAATTGTTTTATCCTCTTATAAACTGAGTTGACTTATCATTAACTATAACATTAGAACTGTTCAAGATGCTTACCACAAGTGCTGATCCAATGCAAAAATAATATTTTAAATGACAAAGGGCTATTTAATATGAAATTAACTAGTTAGCATTTTTTTCTCTTACTCAGACTACAAGCTGAATTATTAGTTAACTTTCAACCATAAATCTGAGGTGTTTTACAATCTAAAGTGAGAAAGAATTCAAGAAAGTGAAAAGTACAAATATACTTTTGTGAAGGCTCCAAACATCACAATTTCCTAAGCCACTAAATCTAGCAATGAGCTCAGATTCTTTTTCTTCTCAGTTTGGAGGTGAGATAGATTGATAGATCATTAGAAAACAAGACAGCCAGAGAGACTGATTGACTGACACATTTGTGTACATGCATATATGATCCATCAGGGTTACTTTTATATTTCACATTTTAAGAATCACATCATGAGATGCTAGAAAAACAAAATAAATTTACACATATATTATGAATGAATATATTTTTGGTTTAGATGCATAAGATTTCAATTCATTGTATACTGAGATGATAAACTTTAAGCCAATGGAAGGTTTACAGTTTTTCAAATTTTCAAATTTCTAAAACCGAGAACAGAATTTAAGAACAGAAAAGGAACTAGAGAGAATGGTGCTAATATTTAAGCCATGACTGCTTCAATTTTTACTCTTTCCAATGTTTTACACTTTTATAAGAAACAGATTGAGGCATAACTCATAATCATGTCACATGAACAATTGGAGAAAAATGAAATAAAATGTGTTTTCTGAAGCAGAATCACTATTCTGCTGAACTCCTATAAATGTCCTTAGCATATTTTGGAAGGAAACTATCTTCTTTTGGTTCTGTGCTTGGTATTCTTAAACTGAACTGTTAAAGAGAGAAAAGATTATCATAAATTCCCTTACCCAACTATAGTGCTTATTAACTCTGTATTGGAAGAATATATTAAATGATAGAGACATTTTTTGTGCAAAATGAAAATAAGGGTATGTCCTCTATTAAAAGTCAAAAACTTTTTCCCATGTTCACAATGCAAAGATTAAAAGAATCCCATCTGACACACTCCAAAAACCTATTCTTATAATCTTATTGCTCAAAAACAAGATAAGAATAAGGAATTATTCACTTATAACATCAAACTGTACTGAAAAAAAAAACATTTGACCACAAACACTGCTAAATAATGAAACTTTTAAAAACTTGCAAATGCCCAGAAAATCTTATTTTGTTTTTGATGAGTCTGGTGTTGCTAAACTAACACCCTTTCTCTCATCACAAACTGCAATTATCCTCTGTAGTTCTAAATCTATATTTGCAGAAATTTAATTAGGATTTTAAAAAAAAAAATCCACCTCAATTACCCATTACAGAAAATGTCAGCAAGGTCAATTCTCAGCTACATAATATGAAAGACTACCAAATTACAGAATGTGTCAGCAACTAGGCAATGATAAACTTTTATCATTACAACGTAATCTTTATAATGACACTTTTTTTCTGATTCCCATTGAGCTAGATAATCAGATCAACAGGGTGCAAACAATTAACTAGTAGCAAAAGGAAAATGATTTAATAAACTTTAATGCACTCATATTTCTAAACACCTATCATGCTATGGTACTAAAAAAAATAGCAAAATATATTATGGCTTCTGAAAAATTCTTTGCCATTTTTATGGCAGGAATTATATGAAGGGAAGCTTGTATAAAGAAATGTAAATTTATTTGTTCATTAATAAATTGCTTTCTGTACAGAAATTTTCTCAATGAGTAGTGGCCAAGCCAAGGTCACTGGTACATGTGTTCTGAGGTGAGGGAAAGTGGTGTGTGTGTATGTATAAACTTTACATTAAAATCAAAGAACTGATTTTGACTTTTGAAAATCATTGGCTTTTGTTCCATAGTAGTTGTCTTTATATAGGCCTGACCACAATGATCTTTAAGAAAACATTAAAGAATTGCTTCATGCCACAGACATTGATTAATGATGGAGTGTGATTTCACTAATTGCTTTGTAATTTTGAATTACTATGTAAGCTATTGCCTCCCTGCTTCAGTTTTTTGTGATCACCCTTTTGTATTTTTTAAAATACTTGTTTATCTTTTGTAAGATATTCGGAATCACTGGTGACTGGGTGGCCCTAGAAATGCCCCAAATATATCAATTAA
>JANHFK010003483.1:100245-115733 GCA_036250565.1 Sibynophis collaris | reverse complement strand
ACCTAGCCACACCCTCATAACCCCCCCCCCGGTCAATGGTGTCCCACTTTACGAATGTTAAAATCTGGTCACCTTAGGCTTAAGCATTGCTGTAACTTTATCAGCAACAGTATGTATTTAGTTCTATGCTTAACAGAAAACAGGGTATTCAAATTCCACATGGAAAGTTCATAATATGTGGAATGAAAAATAGAGAAACTCCTATTCCTCCCTCTTAATTAAATCATAATAGTTACTCTGAAGCAGTACCTTCTACTCCATAGCTGTGCTCTGAGCAAAGGGATAAATAAACATGCTTTGTTCTCATTGAAAAAACAAAACCTCTTTCTGACTGTTTCACAGCATTTGCAAGCACATTTGCCCTACAGAAAAAGACAAGAAGCTATCTTTATGTAAATACAGAAACTGTTTTTTGTTTGCTTGTTTCTTTTCCTTAGAAGGAAAAGGCACACGGTAATAATCCCTGGCACCCACCTCACTGAACAGAAAAAAATGAATCTCAAAAGTAGGAACAGGGATTAGAGAAACCTGAAGAAGTCTCAAGTCTTCCACCTTGGCCTTTGGTCCACAAGGGTGGAAATGGGAGGTCTCTGATCTGGATGGGGCTCCCTCTTCTGCCATTACACATAGAACATGAAATGTTTCCTTAGTATTCACTATATAAATAGCATATCAATATATCATTGTTTTTTTTTAACTGTACATTACAATATTTCAGTTGCTTAGTTTATAAAGAGAAGAGAAATACTGCATACACTGAGTTTGATGGGGTCTTTTATAGGATCCAGAAATGCATTGTCTGCTACGGAGCAATGAGAATTGCACAAAGCCACTGAATTTTAATGGAGGATACGAATACTTTGAAAATGGAAATGCTGCTATAAGTTTCACTGGTGCTTTGCAAATACCTGTGAGTATGTCAGCTTCTCTAGTAATGGTAGTGGGGGATCATTGGAAAGATGCACATCAGCCAAATTCTAATTTGAATGTGGGGGCTATGGGAATAAAACCATTAGAAGTATGCAAATCAACCAATTTCTAATTTGAATTTACAATCCGATTTGAATCTCTTTGATTTCAAGATTCAGTTCTACTGTATCAAAGTATGCGTACACATGTGCAAAAGGTTGCTGGATCTTCGAATCAAACTGAAAGCACCTGATTTTATTCAACACACTAAGTGAATTTGACAATTTAACAATAATTCATTTGAAAGGAGAAAATTTAATGAAACTGAAACCTGAATCAATCCTATAGATCCCTAGAAAACCATTGTTAATGCATGGCTTTGGAATTACCATTAGTGGGTATTACTCCAGAGAAGGAAACCCTCTAGACAGCATAACATTCAATTAGCAAAAAGTGTTGTGCACTTAACAGAGAGGAGAGATTAGAGTGGACTATGCAAGAAGATACCTCCCTCCCCCCCCCTCAAGTTCAAAAGATTCCAAAATTGCAGTCACTCTTAAATGATAGCAAAAGAGTTTTATTGGTTGTTACCTTATTCGTTGATTTGTTATGGAACCTTCTGATGGATCCATTATCCCATATATTGAAATAAATGGTATTGGTCAATCTTACAGAGGGTATGTGACTGCAGACCATGCTGTTTGCTTTGTATCAATGGTTAACCCTCAAATGTAGGCTGTTAATGCATGATCCTATATTATCATTCAACTATATCTCTATAATAGTGGACACATATGTTGTACAGAAATCCTTGCACAAAAATTAGCCCAAAGTAAAATGCTTATTGCTTTTTTTCTTTTCAAATTAATCTTATTTTCCATTTCTCTTAGGGAGTGGTAGAATTCTCTCTCTGCCTATTATTTGCCAAATTAGTCAGCTACACTTTTCTTTTCTGGCTACCACTATACATCACTAATGTAGGTAAGTGTCCTAGTTTAAAGAATTATGTAAGGCTGGTCATATAAAATATTGCCACAAATCGTATTTGAGAGAGAGTTCAGTATGGTTAAACGTTTTCCAGATATGCTATTAAAAATTCAGTGAGTCACAAGTTTACTCAATCGAGTCCTTTTTGAATGGTGGTTTTAAAAAATAGTAAATAAAGCATAATAACAGGCAAACATTTCTCAGAGTTTGATTTAATAGATGTGATTAATTAAGTTATTTTTGTAAGTTAAACAAAAAGCTTGATTATTTCTTATTATATAAAGTACCATTTGCTAAAAATGTGTATGTTCTATAAATTTCATCAGCTAAATAACTGCTCATAACAATTGCTGATTGGAGTAAGGAAGAACAGAGAGATACAAGAAACTGACGTGTGTGACAAAAATTAGGACATATGTTTCCCAGCCAGTCTTGCAATCCCTTCATCCCTACCTTACCCTGCAAAAACTATTTACCTGCCAACTAGAAAAGGATGGAAAGGGGGAAGAGAGGGAGGGAGGGAGGAAGGAACTTTTCTGATGCTCCCTGCCAGTTTCCCACAAGGAAAATCAATATGGAAGCTGGCAAGAAGTCAAAAGTCATTTGCTTTTTTTTGCCAGCCAATTGTCATTCTGTTTCTCCATTTAGGTGAGGAAATATTTCTGAAATGATGTCCGAATGGGGCATGAGTTGTCTAGTACTTTATTGTAATTCATTTGCATTTGGTAAAAATTATGAGAAACTAATTCTAGGAGAAAGAAACTTCATTTAAAAAAAGTATTTGTAACAATAAAACATACAGTGCATTATTTGTACTTCATATTGAAATATATTAGAACAATCCTTTATTAAGAGAAGAAGAAATACATTAAAAAATTACAAAATAATTTCTACATCAGAGGGGTTTTTCCTTTCATATAGCTTAATATCAGATATATGAGATGACATGAGATTCCTCTACTTTAATGCTAGATACAAAACGGGATGCAAAAATGTTCAGTATGATTCCAAATGATCCAATAATTTGTTTCTTTTTATTATAGTTCAAAAAACGTAATTTAGAGGTGCTGTACCTGCTTTCTTGGGAAATATTATGGCACTTGAAAATATTTAAACTGTTACTGATATGTTTTTATTTTTCATTGGTAGAGCATCTGGATGCCAAAAGGGCAGGTGATCTTTCTACCCTATTTGATGTTGGAGGAATTTTTGGTGAGTGTGCAACTATGAGCTGTTTATTATTTTTGAAACCTACAGATATATGAGTCTTTGGATTTTTAAATCAAATTCTGAAACATTAGAGACAAGAAATACTTTAAAA
Organism: Sibynophis collaris; assembly: GCA_036250565.1. NCBI lineage: Eukaryota > Metazoa > Chordata > Lepidosauria > Squamata > Sibynophiidae > Sibynophis > Sibynophis collaris. The sequence goes on along the minus strand of JANHFK010003483.1, from coordinate 112,516 downwards.
CAGGGAGTAGATGCTGATAATTAAAGCTTGGTTGCTGACTTGAGAAAATTATTGGAGGGTGGAACTGTCAGACTTGCCTCAACTTGAATCTTTAAGAAAGAATGATCTTTGACTCCATTTGATGAGAAAGGTATAGTTTACTAAAGGTCAAGTGAAATACAGTAGAGCCAAGCCAGAACTGAAATTTGCATGCCAAATCCCTAAGTGTAACTTTCCCCCTCTTAGGCATTTCCCATTGTGGCCCCCCCCTCGTCTATTCAATTTCAAAGAAGATGTTTTTGAAATGGTCACTCTGGATGTAGGCTGGCTTGCAGCCAGTGGTGGGCTGCTGCTGGTTCAGATCGGTTCAGGTGAACTGGTAGTTGCGACCTGCAGGTGGGTGGCTGTGTGCATGTGCGGAAGGTGCGCGCACGCTCATATTTTTGGTGCTGGCCGAACCAGTTGTTAATTCATGTGCCACACACCTCTGCTTGCAGCTGCATTCTTCACATAGCGGAGTGACCTTGAAACGTTGTCTCGGAGAGGCACAACTTATTCCCATTACTTTTACTTTTCCCAAAGCATTCTCCGTCCCTTCCACCTTCCCCCCAGAGTCCATGGAAGACTGGTACTGAGTGATAGTAGAGCACAGGTGTGAGGTGGCAGTTCTGACAGAAGTTTTGGATGAGAGCGATGGTTTTGATATTTAATAACAGTTTGTATGGGGCAGAAAAGTAGGCATCATTGGAATATATTCGTAGAAGTTGGATAGAAATTACAGCATTCAGAACTGATGTAGAAAAATAGTTCCAAAAAGTCTGTGAATGGATTCAGGAACAATATCATATTTCCCATATTAAGTAAAAGATTGTCAAAAATATAGTGGCATATCTTATTATATCAAAATAAGAAAAATATGTTTGGGAGCAAACAGTGATAACTGAAGTAATGGAACAAATAGTACTGTTAACAGAGTAGAAATTGAACATTTATAGGGTTCAGCAATGTGATTTCTGTAGAGAAACTCCCATCACTTTGAAACCAGCTCTGCTCCTTTATGATTTACTTAGTGTGTGTGAGAACTGATCTTATTTACTTCTGGCTCAGCTGTGCTATATTTCAAACCATAATAAAATTGGTTTTTGAAATGCTGCTGCTCTTCCTAGTTCATCATTTTTAGGCATCCTCATCCTTCCTTGATCCTAGCAAAATTTTTAAAGGAAAAATGATATAAGAGTTTTTCATTTAATCCTCATAGGAAGTGCTCAGATTTCTTTGTGCATATTTGCAAATAAAGCATACAACATAAACAAAGGATAGGATGGAGATGCGAGTGAACTATTCCTATTTTGTAAAGGTCAGAAGGGAAGGGGTTTTTTTTTATTTCTTCCACATCTACAGCAGCTTGGTGTGAAGTGGTAATTTTGCTCAGCAATGCTATGTGGCAGTAGAAAATATGAAGTGGATGACTGGGGTGAAGTTGGAGAGGATGATAAAAACAGACAAATATTCATTGTGGTCAGCTGAAGAGCAAATAGAAAATTAATGGTAATTATAGCTTTGTGGATGAAGAGTGGTTCAGTGGCCTAGGGGTGGAGCTCTCACCTCACAATCAGGAGGCTGTGAGTTCAATCCTAGGTAGGGGTAGATATTGGGCACAATAACAAAATATCTGCTGCGAACTCGGCATTGGCAACAGGAAGGCCATCCAGCCGGTAAACACTCAGCTCCCCACTCCACCCTGATGCAAGGGATTATGGGATCATTAAAATACAAAAAATAGCTTCATGGATGATATGCTGTACATATGAAGAGCACTTCCTAAAAATCAAGGAAATTTTATTTTTATAATGTTATTTTGTTCAGTTTTGAATGTGCAAAGAACATTGCTACATTTTGCACTTCTCTTTTTTATACAGGTGGAATTTTAGCAGGTGTAATATCAGACCGGCTCAAAAAAAGGGCTACAACTTGTGGTATGATGCTGTTGATAGCTGGACCCACTGTAAGTTATGAGATGGTGGATGATGACGATGATGATGATGATAAAAGTATTGATGGCTTTTTGAGTTATAATGTATAAGCAAAAGCAGGCTTAATGAAATATATTTTTATTTTTGTACCCTAATGTGTGCATTTAAGCATTTTTCTTTATCTAGAACACACCCATTTCTGCAATTTTGAATAATGACAAATGAAAATAGAATTCTAGAATGAAAAATAATGCTAATTTTGTAATTGACATCAAGTCAAGACAGCTTGATTTACAGAATGGTTTGAACTAACTTTGCTACTTGTATTTGTCCTAGCTGTACATATTTTCTGCAATCAGCAAAATGGGTTTTGAGGCCACAATAAGTAAGTTTTATGCTTTATTTTTCCTTCCCCCTACCCCCTTCATTTGGGTTGTTTAAATATAAATCCACTGCAACTCTTACTTAACTCTGGAATTTTTATGGTTAAAACTAACAGTCACACTGAGATAATTTCTGTTAAGACCAAATACATTATTCTGAATGAAAGATTCACAAAACAAATAATTTTCAAGTGATGTGTTTCAATGAAAATGTCCTCAGTAGGGTGCCCTCTAGATGTTTTCTGGATTACAATTGGAAAGCATAAGACTGGGGAAGGTTGTCATACTCTAAGTGACAGGCAATTCTCCCTAGAGAAGAAGAAAAGATATGACATGCTTAATAATAAGAAGAATAAGGAGAAATAATAATTTTAATTATTAATAATATCAATGAGAAATAATAATTAATAATAATACTAATAATCAATACTAAGAATAAGAATTATTAATAATAAGAGATGTGACATGCTTAATAATATACGGGAAAGGCCATTTAGCCATTGGGTTCAACTGCCAACTCAATGCAAGAAAGCAGGTAAGGCATCTCAGATAAATAGCTAACCCATTCAGTGATGAAGACTACCAAAACTCATTAATTGGTGGTATTGCTGGTACTGATAAAAAGGATTGTCTAAAGTTCCACCATAATGTACTTTCTTGCAAGCTCTCTAAAACTGGAGAGACTAGTATCTTGATGTTCTAATTGTTACCACTTCAAGTTATGTCATCCAGGCCTCCCTACATCTTCTTTCCTTTATGCTGACTTTCTCAAGGAATGAAGTCATCAAGCTGTGTATCTGAAAATGTTGGCAGTTTTGTGGAGAAAATTGAGATATTCATTTTATATCTTTTGAATACAGCTTTAAAACTGTAATTCATAATTATATATTTTTTCACTTCATTTCTGTTTTCCTTATTTACTCATAAGAGTAGGGTAATTCATGAATCTCTGTTTCTCAGATCAATAATACTCAAAGCAACAGCTATGATCTGGGCCATATCTTGTTTTCTTTCTGCAAGAACTAAGGAAAGACAATCAGATCAGACAAACTGATAGAATAAAATAGTTTGCACAGCTCCTATTTTCATAAAGGAAGTCTGCTAATCAACAGACCGTTGGCCACAAGCATTTATCAAGTATTGTAGCCCAACCCAACTGAAAACATCACCAGATCACTGTCATTTCTTGCTCTCTTCTTCTCCTCCTCTTCCTTCCCCCAATGCTCAACTTATTGTCTAAAAACAGTAGAAGAGAAACTTGGATTGCATAATTGTTAAAAAGAAAAGAAGTAGTTTTCTTCTTCAATAAAATATTTCCCATTTTGCTAGCTTGGTTATAAAAAACAACACTGATTCTTTCTAGCTACAGTCATTGCTTTAGTGGATGGTAGGGTATCAGTAAACCATTACAATGTTTACATTTATCAGGTTTTTAATTGCCTATAGCAATTAATTATTGTTTATTAACCACTGATTATTAAGGTACTTAGGTCCAGCAGCTAAGGTGCTGGGTTAGACAGCAAGGCAGTGAATTTTAGTCCTCTTTTAAGCAGGAAAGACAGCTGGGTTATTTTGAGTAAGTCACTCTCTCTTAGCTTCACAGGGCTGCTGTTGTGGGGAAAACAAGAGGAAGGAATATATTTGTTACCTTGAGTTACTTATAAAGTAATAAAGAGAGGATAAAAAAAAACCTAATAAATAAACCAAGGGGAAGTACAGATCACTATGTGCTGTGTTATAAATAGCTGTCCTGGTTAATGACCGCAATAAAAATCTTCTTTTCATTACAATAAATAGCATGAGCACCAACGACCTTCGTGATACTTTCTTTAGAAAGTGATATTTGAAAAGATTGTACCACATGTTTCCTTTATGTGTTTCAAGAGGCACATCCATTACAAAGGTTCATAGTTTACCGAGTTCCAAATAAATTAGAACTTGAATTTAGCAGAGTTTACTCATATGTTTTTCCTTGGGCCTATTCCTTTCAATAGCAAACTAGTATGAGCTTTCCAATGTTTGATAAAATTAAATAACAGGTCCTGCATCTGCTGACTATTGATGAAATTAAATACATACTAACTTTAATTTTTAAATTCAAGTTATGCTGCTCATCTGTGGTGCTCTTGTAAATGGTCCATATGCATTGATCACAACAGCTGTCTCTGCTGACCTGGTGAGTCCTTTTCGGTTCTGTGTGCTGCCTATTATCTGCTACGGTATTTTTGTTGTATTGTTTTTAATAAGTACATGTAAAAATTCAGAACACAAATTCTAGAAGAGGAGGAAAATATAATGTGTATTAGTGATATTCAGCAGCAATAGTATAATTACATTTTTTTAGTGTTACATCAAATAATGTGAGAAAGATTTACAATATACGTAAGATGAAGATTATCACTGTCTTTCTTCTCTGTGTTTAATTATTTCTATCTGAATATTTTGTTTTTAAAGGGTACCCATAAAAGTCTTCATGGAAATGCAAAAGCTCTCTCAACTGTTACAGCCATCATTGATGGAACAGGCTCTGTAGGTATGATATCATCCTCAAGAACAAAAGGCTGAAAAGTTTGATAAGAAACTCTTGACCAGCCTTTCCGAGTCTGGTCCTCTCCAGATTTTCAGAATGTTCAGCAGTGTGAGAATTACTTTAAAAAAAGGTTGCAGTAGGGATGCGCCCTGTGCCTATGTGCATCAGTTATAAATCATAATCCCTTTTCAATGGTGAAGGTGCACACACACACATGTGCAACACAGTGCAGTGTAGTGCAGCACAGTGGTGGAATCCTTATGCAAATATGTTAGTTACATTGACATTTCAATAAAAAGTTGGTAAATTTGAAAAGATCCCAAGCTGTGAATCTTGAAAATGATGCTCTGCTAGCACTCCCATAACACCAACTACAACCAAGTGAAGTGAACGTCACAAGAGGATTAGCTTACCATCAGCCATGTGATTCTGTTTATGGTTTACACATAGAAATGGTTGAGGATAGGAAGAAAAATGGGCTGGATTTGTTGTCATTCAGAACAGCTTGCAAATCCATCCAGTAGTGAGTTTTCAAGCTCATTCTGAAGTATTAATGCCTCATGTCCTCCACTGTATTTAATGTATGTGCATGGTATTTTAGGTGCAGCATTGGGACCATTGTTAGCTGGTCTTCTTTCTTCATCTGGTTGGAACAATGTCTTTTACATGCTGATGATAGCAGATGCCTGTGCCTTAGTGGTAAGTCATAATATACCATAGTGCTGCTCCCTTATTTGTTGAAATGTGGTATAATCAATTGTTAATGCTTCTGTAAAAGCATGAACTCGCACAGTGTGGGCACTTTATCCAAAGGAACATTTGGATACATGCTGGACTAATTGTATTTCAGTTTCTGTATGCTTGTTAAAATATTTTTACTGGAAAGATAGGGTACATTTATTTAAATAAGTTTCACCAGTAGATGTCACAGCATAGTTTGTATGTTAGCTAACAGTAACATTAATGAATATATCATTCATTAATTTTAAATTAATTATTTAAAAATATGATCCTCAAATAGCATCGCAGAGATTATTCCTACAGTACTAAAATATAAGAGCCCTAGGAAGCAGACAAGGGCAAAAACTTTTGAAAAGTTTGCCAAGAAAACCACAGAGACTAATCCAGGCAATTTCCAGGAGGCAAAAACTAGCTTGAAGCCACACACAACAACAACTAAAACAATACTGTGATAATTTAATTCTTCCTTATGGCCTGAAATAAATGTCCACAAGGGAGAGCTATTTGCATAAGCTAATGACTGCTGCAAGACCACATATGATAAAGATTCACAATTACATGGTAGTGATTTTAGGCTGCTACATTGTTTGGCCCTAGTTTTATTCTTACTGGATGTACTGAAATAATTCTGAAGTTTGTTCTAAATTTCTCCACTTTGGTCAGAAGGAGGGAAACCTAAAATATCATACATCAATGAGTTACTAGGAATCTGAATGTGCTGTCTCTTCCTTTTAGTTTCACACACATACCCACGTGGTCAAATGCCTTTCTTTAAAGATTGAAATAAAGAATTGGTGTTCTCAAACATTCAGCAAATTACGGTTTAAAGAATTGATGTCATTAATTCATTTTTTTTCTTAACATTTTACCTTTAATTATTTTTAAACATTTTTACAGTTTTTACTCCGCCTTATACGAAAGGAACTTCAGTGTAGTCTTGACCAGACCTTGTAAGTTTCTGCATGATTAAAAAAAAATTCTAGCTTATTTAACATTCATTTTTTTATTATGTATCTTTTAATAGAGCATTGTTACCACTTTTTCTCTTTTTGTCATTTGGAATTCTGTTTCTCAATCAGAACAGCTTGTGATATATCTTCCACAGAGGCCATACTGGTGCACTACTGAGAATTGTATTCAGCCACAAATTTCTCACCTCTTTCACAAAAAGAGGTGTAAAAATGCTGTACTTTTAAAAAAGTACTTGCTACAGTTTTCCTGTAAATAAATTCTTTTTTTAAAAAAATCATTTTAACTTTTCTGTATGTAATGCTATCTTTATTAACGTATCCATATTTGTTTTAAATTTCTGGAGCTGTGATTTAAATATATTTTAAATTCCACTGCTACTTTTAACTCAGTAACGGCTAATACTGTATATAAGTAGAATAACAGCTTTCTATTTTGTGCGCTGTTTTGTTTAAGAAAAGGCAATTGTACCCCTACTGTATAGAGTGCAAGATGCAAAGCTCCAGACACTAGTCCTCAACTTACGATCACAATTCAGCCCAAAATTTTCATTGCTAAGCAAAGCAGTTTTTCAGTGAGTTTTGCCCCATTTTATGACCCTTTTTTTTTGCCACAGCTGTTAAGCAAATCACTGCAGTTATTAACTAAAATTAAATGAATCTGGCTTCCTCCATTGACTTTGTTGGAAGCCAGCTGGGAAGGGTCTAGGACAACTCGCCAAGTCATGCAGGATAACTCATCTCAATGAATGTTATCCGCCACTGCTTCTTCTACATTGTTTCCATTTTGGTCAATGGAAATGATACTGAAGAAACAGTGGCAGATAACATTTATCGCATTGAATTGTCCTGTGTGGAACTGTCCCATGGCGAGTTGTCCTGCAGCGAGATGGCCACGCTGGGTTGGCCGTGGTGAGATGGCTGCAGTGAATTGTCCCATTCCAAGTTTTGGGAGATTACAAATGGTGATCATGTGTCCCCAGGAAAATGCAACTGTCATAAATATGTGCCAGTTGCCAAGCACCTGAATTTTGATCAAGCAGCCATGGGGATGCTGCAGTGGTCCTAAAGTGTAAAAGAAAATGGTTATGTCACTTTTTTCAGTGCTGTTGTAACTTCAGACAGTCACCAAATGAATGGTTGTAAACCAAGAACTACCTGTGTATCTGTTCCTATCTAATGGTCACCCAGATCTTTAAAGTCCTGATATGATAAACCTAAATATCTATACATCTTTCTTTATATAAATATATACATTTAATTCATAAGATTTCTTGTTTTTCATTTTCTGATATTTCCATTCTTTTGTAGGTTTAAGGAACACTAACTTTTAGACAAGAGATTTATTTAAAACAATTATGTTTAAAGAGGTTAATCCGGAAATCCTACTTGATCCCTCTGAGAAGAAAGCTGCTATATAAAATTCACATTGCACATCTTTCTTTGGATTGCTGATATCACTGGAAATAATATTTCCTGAAGAGCTTGCACAGTTACTTTTAGACATCAGAATTTTGACTCTTCGCACCTCCCCTCTTAACTTTGCACATTAATATTGGGAATGTGAGAGTGTGAAATAAAGGATCTCCTAGCTATTCTACATAGCAGACCTAAGCCAAAGAAAAGTGTGCCTTTATCTAAATATTGATTGCTTTCATGTTTTAAGAGAATATATAGATTAAAGAGAAAAAGCAAAGGGAATAAATTAACTCTGGATACTATTTTGTAATGTACTAAAATGAGCAAAATGTGGACTCACATGCCTGTCCTGTTATATGTTTACTTTTTGTTAAAAAATTGACTGTTGAATACGCAATATTTCCTGTTAAGACTATTCAGCTTTTTCTATTGTCCAATGTTACTAGTATTTCTCATTGTACAATTAATATTGAACTTGAAATTTATACAGCTGATTAGTGAATTAGAAGCAAATAACTTGTATTAATAGAACTTTCAAGGCAATATCTGTCAGCCTGCTACCGGTAGATTTTTGAAACTGATCAAAATGGAAATTGATTATAAAGTAATATTCAATAATTACTGCAGCTGATATATTTATTCTCTTCCATAGGTATTTTTTTAAATCAATTGGTGAAAACATTATAAAGTAAATTCACAAACACTGAACCAATTTGCTAGTTGATATTGTTGACATCCAAATTTGATACATTTGGGAGATTTATCTGTGATGGGCTTGCTGGGACTTTCCCTCTCATCCTGGCCTCAGCATCCAACTGAAAGGTGTAAAACTTATACCTTCATGACAGTACATTTGCAAGAATCCTTCTTATGTATTTGTCTCTGAAACCTTGGAATTGCCCTGAATGCATTTGAATAATTTGATTCTTGTTTATAAGTGCATTTTGGAAAGGACGGAATGGTTATTACCTCTATTAAATTACTTATTTACTTATTTGTGTCCTTTAATTGTTTAATGCCAGGTGATCTAGCTTACAGTCCATTATTATTAAATCCATTGGGTTTCTTCACAATGGAGCTTTTGCAATTCAGGAGAAGAGAGCAAACAGCAAGTAGGTGGATGAACTCAATTACAGCAGGGATGAGTACATCGTTGGAGAACATGAAAGGCCAGATTGGGAACAGATCATTTTACAGGAAGTCAAACTATGTGGTTGCTAAGAGACAATACCTATTTAATGTCATACAATAAAAAGATCAAATTGCTAAAGGCTAGAAAAAATGGACCTGAGATGATATAACGTTTCCTCTTCTAATTACTGTGGCCCTCCCTTTAGAGTAAATGTGGCTGCCGCTACCAAACCAAAATCTGAAGTAGATGGTACAGCTGATTCCCCAGGAAGAAATACAAATTTATTTACATGTGTCTTACCTAATCATTTTATTACGATGGGGGATAGAGGTGGGGTCAGGAGGTCAGGATTCTTTTCTCTCCATATATTCATTTATACTGAGAGGAGATATTTCCCATCTGACTTGTCACAGGAGATTCCTGTGGATTCTCAGGATTTGATCAAAACTCAGTATAAAATAATTTCAGATTTTTTTTCAATTTTATTAAGCAGCTGGCATCTATTCATCTATTTTGATTTCACAGCCAAGCTCTGCAAGCATAATTTATAGTCATATCAGCTGATTTTTCACTCTCTGTCTTTTCCCCATCTTAAACTTATGAGACTATACAAATGATTTTTCTTTTATCCTGAATATTATGGACCATAAATTTTTTTTTAAGCTGGACATGTATACACTACTATAATATGGAATTTATATGTAGGCATTCCTTTATTTCTATGCCTTACATATTTCCTCATTTGAGGTTAAGGAAGTGTCTATAGATACTGGTTGTAATTTTCCTCTGAGTCAGGCTGACAGCTGGCACTCCTCAGGCTAGTAACCTTTGATCTCCTGTCATTTTTACTCCACTAGAAGCATTTGTATTGGGTAGATGAATCTCATAGCACCTCCAGCTCCTTGTCTTCAGCAACCTCTCTCCTCCGAATGTGCCTTCTAGTGCTTTATGAACTTTGAGCAACTCTCCAACTAACAAGCCTTCAAACAGTGTCCAATTTAATTCAGGTTTGCCAACTTACATTCTTCTCGACTAAAACCACAAATCAAAAGACAGAGCAATCTAAGCGCATCTTAACTGCCATTTCATATCTCCATCAAGTTGTGCCAAGTTTCTTTTCAGAGGTCTGCTCTCAGAGTTCCTCTTAATTTAAGACTCCATCTCTAATGCATCTATGATCTGTCCTCTTCACTCCCAAGAAGGGTTCCTATGAGAAACTGAACTGCTCTACTCCCAACTTCTTATAAGCAACGTTAGTATAAAACATTTGTTTGGATTTCTGCATGAAAATATGAACAATGAACAGGAAGACAAGGCTGAAGAAAAGGAAGAATACTCATAGGAAGTTCCTTGATAAAAGCTGAGAGGCAAAATGATTAAAAGAATTTGTTTTCCCTGCAAAAATGGGAACACTACAGATAGTCTTCAACTTATGACCACAATTGAACCCCAAAATTTCTGTTGTTAAGTGAGACATTTGTTAAGTGAGTTTCCCCCCATTTTACGACCCATTTCTTGCCTAAGTTGTTAAGTGAATCACTACAGTTGATAAGTTAGTAACCTGGCTGTTAAGTGAATCTGGTTTCTCCATTGACTTTGCTTGTTCGAAGGTTGCAAAAGAGGATCACATGACCCTGGGATGCTGCGTAAGTATAAACCAGTTGGCAAGAATCTGAATTTTGATCATATGGTTGTGGGAATTCTACAAAGATTGTAACTGTGAAAAACAGTCATAAGTCACTTTTTTCAGTGCTGTTTTAACTTCAGACTGTCACTAAATGAACTGTTGTAAGTTAAGGACTACCTGTACTAAGAAACATGGAAGATAATTAATTGCTCCTGCAGTGATCATGGTTGCCACCAGATGGTGGTACTGATCAGACAGAGATTACATTTAAAAAATTTCTTCAGGAAAGAATTTAATAAACTCATTCCAAGTTGGAATATGTCTACCCAAAAGACTGTGCTCTTCATCTTCTTATATGTTCTTAAATCAAGAGGATTCAACCGCTTTTATTTAATGGAAAGATTAAGTGTGTAAAACTTCCCCAGCTCTCTCTCTCTCTGTCTCTCTCTTTCTCAAAACTGGCTATTGTGTTTCAGTTGAATAGAAACAGCAGGACCCAGGAAAAAGAACCAAAGTTCTGAATCAGGCAAAATTGAAGGAGAGCTGAACATTGAAGCAAAGTAGATTAGCTAAAGAAATACTGAAGAAAGAAGCATAAAGAGAAACGGAAATTGGGAAAAGGACAACTTTAAGAGAAATCTAAGTTAAAGACAAACACACCATTTATGTGAAAGAGATTGCTGTGTACTTGAGCCAGCAGGTGTTTCTATACTTTGACACATTTGAGTTTCCTGGAATCATTGTTCAAATAATCCATGTTCCTTCTTTCATCTCTCTAAAGTGGAAAGTTTGTTTGCATTTCTATTTCTTTTGCTGTTTACCGTTCACTTGTTTCTGAAGCTTGTGGCCTTTGTACAAACTTAAGTAACACAGTGAGCTTAAGCACTTAATATGCTCTGCCAAAGGGTCTAGTTGCCTTCAAACACTTCAAAGGCACAGCACTTTAAAGAGCAAGAATGCAATAAATCATCCTCCAGATGTATGCAATACTTAATGAATTTTCTAGTTGACATATGACTGTTCAATGAAAGAAAATAAATTGAAGACTGCAAAGAGAATCAGAAGGTCAAGGAGAAAATTAAAAGATAGGGATCAGTCTGCAGTGAAAAGAAAGTTGTGTATTAGGTGGGAAAAATAATGTGCTATGTCAAGCTTCTTTGTGAGCTTTTATTTATAAAATGTGTGAGTTTCCAATCAGAATAGGATCAACTCAGAAATCAATTGAGCTATGTGCTAAAAGGTTAGGTCCAGCTGCAAATCTGTTTGGGGTAAGTGATGTGAGAATAGTTTACAAAGTAAGCGTAGAGCATGGGTGTCAAACTTGCAGTGTCACATTGCTGTCACATGACATTTCACGTCATTTTTCCCTTTGTGGAGGGAAAATCAAGTCTACAATGAACATTAGAATTATAATGTAACTCGACTGGTGGACTTGACTTCCAGTTTGCGAGGGGAGCGGATGTACCGGGGTGATCTCTAGCCCCGGAGTCCGGTGTACGACCCTTCAGTGGGCTCCACA
>JANHFK010003483.1:11137-21916 GCA_036250565.1 Sibynophis collaris | reverse complement strand
AAGGCTGGAAGGGACCTCAGAGGTCATCTAGTCCAACCCCCTGGCAAAATGGACTGCTCAATTGGCCGCATCCACCCGGTGACATGACCACATGGCCACGCCCACCCAGTCATATGACATGGTCATGCCCACCAAGCCACGCCCACAGAACCGGTAGCAAAAAAAATTAGATTTCACCCCTGCTTTGAACCCTGCTCTGACTATGTTGTGAAAACCAACACCTGGGAAATTAAATACTCTCACCTTTCTTGTTTTTCTTGAAGTTTTTTGCTTGCAGTACTACAGTCATAAATGAAAAGATCATCATTGCTGTCAAGTAAATGAATATACATCATATAAATATTTTCTATGGAAGCAAACTCATGTTGAACTCTTAAAAAACAGAGCAATGTTCACTATACCAACAAGTTAGCAACCTACAGCTCTATTTTTTCCCCCAGACCTAAACCTAATCTCACTTGTTGTTGGTATTCTCAGCACCTATTCCAATTTCTCTGAATCTTTGTCAAAATATGATGCCTAGAACAGAAAATAATACTTCAGGTAGAACATGATCAATGCAAATATAGTGGAGCAATATACCTACTGATACAGAGTAAAACTGAATTTGCCTTTTCAGCAATCTTATATTCAGTGTGGTCAGCTATAAGTCAAAATACTTCTTCAGAATATGAATGTCAAGCCAAATATACCCCTATCTTGTTTCTGTTCATTTGATTTCTTTTTTCCTGTTTCTACTTTATTGTTATTTTACCTTTATTTTTCAGCTTGTATGCTGCTTCAAGTACTTTTACATCTCACTTCTTTTGTTTCTGTCTTCTACAGTATGTTAGCTCATACCCTTTTGTTTCATCTAAAATTGCGAAGTATTTCCTCCATCTCTCAATCTGCCAAACCCTTAACATTTGTCAGCTAATTAACAAATAACCAATAGCCTATGTTGAGTTACAAATCAGATTACTATTACACTGTTTGTGAAATTCTGTGCTGAAATTAAGATATATAATATCCACAGGATCCCTACAGTCTGTTAAGAAAAATACATCTTATAACAAAGAAAAAAATCTATGTAGAAATCTAAGAATAAATTAAAATGTCTGCAAGTTCTCAATATTTCCATCTGGTCTTTTAAATGTTCTCCATTAATTAGATATTGGTTAGATTCTACTCAAATATAGGCAATATTTTGTGCCTTCCTCTATCATGGTGAATGTGAAAGTGTTAAAAAGAAGACTTTAAGAGGTGGTCAGAAATTTCCTAGGTAGATACTGCTTGGTAGACTTTGTCCCCATCTCTTCATTCCATCACACTCAATTCATACTTTTTTTTAAAAAAAGGCTTTTGGAGGGTTATTGAATCACTGTGAAAGATAATTATTGCTACTATTGGAAATAAACAATACTTTTTTTAGAAACTTCCAAATGTGGGTTTTGAGTTTGTTTTGGTGCCTTTTAGTTACTGATGATTCTTGGCAACTGCCTGGACAAGTCCCTGCAGTTTTCCTCACAAGGATTTTTGGTCATTATTTGCCACTGCCTCCTTCCTAAGGCTGAAGAAGAGTGCCTGTTCCAAGGTCAAGCTCTCTGCACCAAAACCAGCAATTTCTAGCCTGGTGCCTTAACCGCTCCACCAAACCGGCTCTTTCTTCATGTTAGCAGTCTCATAATTTAAGTGTGCACAGTTGATAGAAGCTTCCCTCTCTTTTTTCTCCGTATTACTTTACCTTTGCCTCTTTGCTAGACTTCCACTTCAGGCCTGTGCATGTACAGTATCTAAACTAGCCCCCACCAATTTGATTTCTTCAAAATATATTGGACTATCATTCCCGTTATGCCAATCGGCATCCATCTGTTAACAGGAACGGAAGTATTAATCTAGAGACCAAAAGGCAGGTGGAAGTTTATTTAAACGCCAACCTTTCAGACACACACACCCTCTTTCACTCACTTGGCCTCTTTATAATTAGCGGCGAAGAACTTCGTGCCGCCGCTAATCACCATCAGATCCTGGCAAATGAGGAGCTGCGGAGAAGCAGTCACGATTCCGGCAACATCAGCCGCCTCCATCGTCCAGGCCAGACCCACGTTGGAGCGCCCGAGAATCGTCACCAGCTAATGATGTCATTCCCCGGCCTACTAATGATGATCTCAGAAAAGCCCGGCTTGTCATAGAGACGAGCATATAGTTGTTTGGAACCTGTGGCTAGAATTATTTCCTTATTCCTTTGTGGGAATAGAACTATCAGACGCTGAAGAGTTTTATCGGTATTTCCAGCAGAAGGCTGCCAATAGGTTTCCATAATCTCGCCTCGTGATAATGAATGCCCTGGGGGAGGCGCTATCATAGAGAGCAAAGAAAATGGCATAAAGGGAAGGGAAAGGCACTCATAAAGGGGAATATTTGCAGGGTTGAAATGAGGGGTCATTGGTGCTGATGTGGTTACCTAGTTTGGGTAATGAAACGTCTGCAAGAAAACAAGCTCAGATAGCACCAAGGATCCCCACCCCACCCCACCCCCATATTGCACTCAAGACAATGATCCAAGGACGTCCTTCCAACATTTTTCGCTTGAAGCTCTGTCCATGTCTGTCCGTCTGGATTTAGAAGTACACGGAACGGGGGAGAGTCCCTCCACTCCTCCTGATCTCCCAAACTAAAAGGAACTCTCAGTTCAAGCTCCAGCCGTTACTAAGCAACACAAATTACCTCCTACCCACGTGAGCGGCGTACAGTAATTGGCTCCGGACAGCGGTTGCGGAAGGAAGATGAGGTGGGAACCTTTTTTTTGCGGCCAAAGGAGGACACCGAACAGGCTTTGGGAGACGCCAAGATGGCGGCCACCCTGGTGACTCGCTACGGTCGTGTCGCGGCGTTTAAGGTAACTGAGGATGACATTCATTAAGGAGTTGCTTGTAGATTCCGTTTTCCTGTTGGGTGTCCGCCTGTAGCCGGAACGATAAGCAATTGCTCCGTCGTATGTCTGTGCCAATAATTGGATTTATTGTCTGTCTGGATTTGACCTGAAGTTTCCAGCTGGTATAATTTGATTCAGGATATCTACTAATTTTACTCGGGGTAATTTTACTCGGGGTATCACAGTACACGAGGATTATTTTCCAGTCTGCAAGGCGAAGAATAAACTGTTAGCGAGTAAAAACATAATCAAGAAGGATTACAATACTTACCTTATAAATTGTCGTGAATCTCAGCCCGCTTTATCAAATACATGACTAACAGCTTTGAGAAAAACTGAAATGAAGATACCCTTGGGGCAGGGAAGAGAAACAGGGCAATGGTGGCAGGAAACATAGAGTTATAAAGACAGTGTTATAAAGAAAATGTTAAGATTTCATATGCAGCAACTTGAGTTCTTGAATTCAGTTGTGGCTAGAGTGAATTTTATTTTGAAAGTTGCCTGAAATGAGAGGTTTCAAGCAGTACCGGTATCTATACGGTATTTCTTTGCTTGAGAGAGTAGATAAAACTGATAAAAGAAATATTTTAATTGTTTTAGTATAATTAGGACAGGAATATCCAAATTTTCTCTCTGACAATATTTTATTTATTCAAGGGAGGACCAGTTGTAGCTTCTGATGGGTATGATGTTAGGGTCTGATGTTGCTTGGATTCTTGCAGAGTTCTGGCTGAATTGACTTGAATTTTTCTTATCGACTCATTTCTTAATAGAATAGAATAAGAATAGAATATTTGTCCAAGTGTGATTAGACACAAGGAATTTGTTTCCAGTGCAGAAGCTCTCAATGTACAGAGTAATAATAACCATAGTAATGATACCAATAATAGAGGGTACTAAAGAAGGTAAGGATAATGGTAATGCCATACAATATGGGTAAATACATAGACATTTGACAGTACTGTGAGAGTTAGGTGTTCAGCAGAGTGATGGAACAAAGGAAAAACAATCTGTGTCTAGTTGTTTTGGCATGCAATGCACTATAATGGACTCCTGAGGGGAGGAGTTGAACAGTTAATGTCCAAAATGTGAGAAGTCTGTAGATATTTTCTCAGCCCTTCTTCTGACCTGGCAATATGCACATCTTCTATGGCAGGCAGGCAGGTTGGTTGCAGTTGTTCTTTCTGCAATCCTAAATATCTGTTGGTCTGTACCTATCCTGTTTGGTTGCTGTAGCAAACCAGACAATTATAGAAATACAAATGACAGACTCAATAATTCCTCAGTCTCAATTATTAGCTGCTAATAAGTACTTAGCTGTTGAATAAATATCAACAGCTCCTGGGGCAACCTGAACTTCCTAACATGACGCAGGAAGAACATTCTTTGTTGTGCCTTCATAATGGGAGATTATGGAACCCCAAAATTTGAAGGACTTTACTGCCGATACTGTGCTGCCAAATATAATAAGAGGTGGTAGAATAGAAGGGTTCCTCCTAAAATCCACTCTCAATTTTAAGCATGTGTAGTTCTAGGTTGTTCCACCTGCACCACTGTTCAACCCATCCATATGCAGACTCATCATCATCTTGAATGAAACCAATGACTGTAGTATCATTTGCAAACTTCAATACTTTAACAGAGGGATCCCTAAAGATGCAATCATTGGTATAGAGACAGAAGAGCAATGGAGAGAACACACAGCCCTGAGGGGGGGTCTGTAATAATCACCTGGGTACTAAATGTAATTTCACCTGTTGCTTCCTATCTGTCAAAAAGCTAATAACAAGAAAGGAAAGGCACAGTTAGCTGAATCAGTTTTGAGTGAAGAATTTCTGGAATGATGGTATTGAAGGCCAAGCTGAAATCTACAAAAAGAACCCGTTCTTATGTAAAACTATGCAGGTAGTCCTCGACTTACGACCACAATTGAGCTCAACATTTATATTGTTAAGTGAGGCATTTGTTAAGTGAATTTTGCTCCTTTTTCTTGCCACAGTTGTTAAGTGAATCTGGCTTTCCCATTGACTTTGCTGATCAGAAGGTCGCAAAAGATGATCACATGACTCCAAGACACAAGCATCTGAATGTTGATCACATGATTATGAGGATGTTGTAAAGGTTGTAACTGAAAACCTGTCATAAGTCACATTTTCATTGCCATTGTAACTTTGAACGGTCACTAAATGAACTGTTGTATGTCAAGGACTACCTGTATATCTCTGTAATTTAGTCTGTAGTTTGCCGGGTTTAACTAGGCCTATGAATACTGTATATGCTCTTACTTTATAAACCGGAACCATGAGTTGAGGGCTACCTGTATATAGCATGGATGGCATATGTCAAAGTTTTTTTCCTTGTCTAAATATTCTTTTACCTCTTGTGCTGCAGTTTTCCAGTCATTTTCAGGCATCTTAGAAAGACCTGTTAATAAAAATAGACTTTATTTTGTAGTCTGTATGAAAATAATGACTTTTAGAATCTTTTCTATAACCAAATGAACTAGACCTTCTTAAGTTCTTGCAATAATTGCAATACTGTACAGGTAGTCCTCAACTTATGACCACAATGGAGCCCAAAATTTCCAATGCTAAGCAAGATAGTTGCTAAGTGAGTTGTGCCCCATTTTACTACCTTTTTTGTCACAGTTGTTAAGTGAATCACTGCAGTAGTTAATCATGTGACTGTTAAGTGAATCTGGCTTCCCACATTGACTTTGTTTGTCAGAAGTCAGCTGGAGAGGTTACAAATGGTGATCATATAACACCAGGACAATGCATCTGTGATAAATACATGCCAGTTGCCAACCTCCAAAATTTTGATCATGGGACTGTGGGAATGCTGCAATGGTTGTAACTGTGAAAAATGGTCATATTACAGTGGCATTGTAACTTTGAACAATCATTATGCAAATGGTTGTAAGTAGAAATACCTGTATTTCTATGAATTGCATGGCTTATTTGAAAATGTAAGCAAAATTAAGCAAATTATTCTTGTGTACAAACAGCTAGTTCTAGGTCAAAGTTGCCTAGACTTAGATGTGATTGCCTGGAAGTCTTAAAAAAAACAAACCCAGAAATATCCAATATTGGAGAGACAATATGTACCAGTAGTTTAATATTTTTAATTATATTTGCATAATTTGCTTTATTAATAATGCACTGCAAATATATTACAGGTAGTCCTTGACTTACAACAGTTCATTTAGTGACCATTCAAAGTTACAACGACACTGAAAAAAGTGATATGACCGTTTTTCACAGTTGCAACCTTTGCAGCATCCCCATGGTCATGTGATCAAAATTCAGATGCTTGGCAACTGGTTCATATTTATGACCATTGTTGTGTCCCAAGGTCATGTGATCACCTTTTGCAACCTTCTGACAAGCAATGTCAATGGGGAAGCCAGATTCAGTTAACCACTATATTGCTAACTTGGCAACTTCAGTGATTTGCTTAATAAATGTGGCAAGAAAGGTCATAAAATGCGGCAAAATCCACTTACTAAATGGGTTGCTTAGCGATAGACATTTTGGGCTCAATTGTGGTCATAAGTTGAGGACCACCTGTATATATTCATATACATACATACATACTACAAACAGATACATAACACATGCAAGAATATCCCATTCTCTTATTCCTATGAAATCACTTCTATGCTATAATCTCAATGATAGCATGCATTTGTTCAAGAAATGAATAGAAAACTGAACAGGGCAAAATTGGCATGCTGAGTGGTGATAATTGGATCAGGATCCAATCAGCCTGCCTGGTCCTTCCTCCTTTCCAATTTGTCTTCTTCCAAAGCCCTGGATATTTCAGTGATAGATGGGATGAAGTATATTCCATTTATTACGGACAATTCATTTGAAGGTCTTAAGTTTAGCTCCAAATATCTACATGGTGAAAAGATCCACTCCAGAACAACATGGGCCTTATGGGAGGTTTTTTTACTTATTACTTTAGGTAAATGTCCTGCTGCTTCCCATTTTACGAATATATTTTTCTTAGAGGAGTTTTTAAAAAATCATCGCCAAACAGGCATAATTCACTTGCATCTCACTTCTCAATTTTTGTGCTTTTTCCACTCAGATCCATTAGTCTACTGAGAAATACTCACTTAAAAAGCATGGTTATTTCTCTGAATTTTTTGTTACAGGCAAATCAAAGATAATTGGACTTCAGAATACCTTTAAATTATAGTCTAAGAGGAAAAGAATCTAGTTTAATGTATCATTTGCATTAACTATAAAGAGTGTTTTATTATCTCTTAATGTTTATAGTGCTTTTAGGTATCTGGAGAGAAAGTGCAGAAGAATTATATAGCAATTTTACAGAAGTGTGGGTTTCTCTCAACAAAAAGAATTTATGACAAACCTTAAATCTTGAAGAAGAAAGTCAATAACTAACTCTTGGGATTCCACAATGTCCTACTTATTAATAGAGGTAATGAAATATTTCTCTTAAGGAGAATCTTGTTTGTTTTATGAGAAGTGCATTATTAAAATCATATTTGCACAGAGTGCACTGCTAAAAATCTTCTAGTTTTATATACTGTAATTAAAAGATACATTCATTATATAAATGTCTAACTGTATATATATTTTCTATAAGTAAATTAAAAATACAGATGATCTCTGCATATTAACATTCAGTTTTATAGAGACATTACCTAAAGGCAAGTTAGTAAAGCTTTCATGTTGTATTATTTTATACTTTGATGCCTTTCATATTTAGTACTATTATTTGGCAATTCTGGTATGCCTATCTGCCAACATTTCAGAATTACAAACAGAACCACAGCTCTGTCAACATAAGTCACATAACAAAACTGAGCACTTAAATCTCATTCAAATCACTACAGGGATGCTGCAACAGCCTCTTAGGACTGGTCATAAGTCCCCCTTGTTTAGTGCTGTCATAATTTTGAATGATTGCTGAATGGGTGGTTGTAACCTGAGGATTATATATATTACATAACACAATGACAGCACTGTTAGTGTATGACACTGCTGCCCCTATGGCATTATGTAAAATATAAGAGAAAGTCAAATATGAATACAGGCATGGAAAAATAAAGTCTTTCAAAAGATTTCTGAATTCAGAACAACGTTCCAACCTCAAATTGGTATGGACATCAATGTATGGATAGTAACCAATTCAAAAGAGAGCAAATAAGGATGGAAGACATATATTGCAATACTATACAATCAATGTCCAAAATATTTTAGAAGATATTCCTTGCTTACAAGAATATTTAGCATTAGAAGATCAAGTTAGATCATTACCAAGTTGGAAGGCTACAGGAACCGATTGAAATAAGACAAGCAATAGAAGAAGAATAAATCAAGGTTCTAACCAAACTACGCCAGTAAATTTGGAGACAGTGACCAACAGATTGAAACATTTAAGTCTACTTTCAAACATCAAACATAAAAAAGGAGAATTAATAGAGTATGCAAAGCATTATACAATATTCTTAATTTCACATGCTAGCAAAACAATGCTTAGGATCATCTAATACAGTCCATAGTCCTACATAGAAGAGAGTTGTCAGATGTTTAAGAAGGTTTTCGAAAAGGCCAGAAAACCCAAGACATTTTTGCTGATACACACTGAATGATTAAGAAAATCAAAAAAAGCTTTACAGGTAGTCCTCAATTATGACTACAATTGAGTCCAAAATTTATGTTGGTAAATGAAAAAATTGTTGAGTAAGTTTGCCCCATTTTACGACTTTTCTTGCCCCATTTGGGAAGTGAATCACTGCAGTTGTTAAATTAGTAACATGGTTGTTAAGTGAATCTGGTTTCCCCATTAACTTTGCTTGTCAGAAGGTTGCAAAAGGGGATCACATGACCCTGTGTCTTATTTAAATTAGTGTCTGATTGAAATGTATTTGAATATTAGTAGCTCGGGTTGGTAGTTAGGCTGTTGGTTTGAGCTCTCAGTTTGGCAATTTGATTGCAAACATTTCATCACCATTCGAGGAGACATCGTCAGTGTGTTTTGAATTGTGCTCATCTGTCAGAACACAGGTCTTTAAATACCTTTTTATGAGATGTGAATTAGTCTGACTGTTTTTTGTTTGGATATTTTTCAGTCGTGATCTGATTTTGGACTGTTTGATTGGCTGGCTGTTGTTGCTGGGCTATAATTAGGTAGCGTTTGTGATGCAGATTAGGATTAGAATTGTTTATCTGGGTGCTTCTGAGTCATGATATGGTTTCGGCTTGTTTGATAGTTTGAGTGGTTGGCTGTTGTTACTGAGACGTGATCCGATTTCTTGTGATCCAATGGATTATAATTTTGTTGCTGCATAGTGGCATTCCTGTTTGTTCATTTTAAATGCTATCTTTCTTCTCAGTGATTGGCAGATTAAAGTCAATGTCAATGTGTCTGTTTATTGATTTATTGGTGGAAAACTAGGCTTCAAGGAATTCTCTTTCTCTCCTTGATTTTGCCTGGGTTACAACTGTGGTCCCAGTTAGATCAAGTTTGTGACTTTCTGAATCTTCATGGACTGACATGAGGGATAGTGAGTCATGTCATTTGATAGCCAGGAAGTGTTCATTGCAGTCTGGTTGATAGTTTTCTTCCTCTTTGTCCAACATAGTTCTTTTCACAGTTGCTGCACTGGATTCCGTATATGACGCCTGATCTTTGGTTTATTTGTCTGCCCTTCAGTTTTGACAGGCTCCATCTGAGAGTTGAGGTTAGTTTGTGGGCTACTACGAGGTCACGTTGGCACAGAAGTCTTGCTGTCATTTCTGAGACATTCTGTATGTGGGAGATTGTGATTCGTCTGGTCGTTGTTGTTCCTGTTGTAGTTGTTGTATTGCTTTGAGTGTTTGTATTGTTTGTATGTAGGCATCTCCGGATGAGGTTTCATGGGTATCCGTTTCTCTTGAAGACTTTGTACAGGTGTTTTTGTTCTACTGATCTGGCCTCCATGGTGTTACAATGGGATTCTGCTCTCCCAAATAGTTTTCTGATGCAGCTTTGATTATGGCATTTTGACTGGTTGATGTGGAAGTTGAAGATTTGATAGGTATGTTTTGCCTTCCTGTACACAGATGTTAGAAGTTGGCCATTTGTGGTTTTGGTTACAAGGACATCCAGAAATGATAGTTTGTTGTCATTCTCTGTTTCTATCGTAAATCGGTTATCTGTGAAAACGTTGTTGATTCTTTGGTAGGTTTAATCAACCAGGTTGTGCTTGATTATCACAAAGGTGTTGTCAGCATAGCATACCCATAGTTTGAGATTTAATCTGTGGAAATACAATTTCTTCCATCTTTTGCTAGAAATTGAATTCAGTATCCAACATTTGATTACTTTCCATTCAACAGAAGCCTGGATTTTGGCAGTGTTTTTTCCAGGGTCTCAGGAAGGAGACCCTGGAAAGTGGGGAGTGGGGGGGGGGCATCCTTGCTATTGGTCTTTTCCACATCACAAAATGAACCTGGGATCTTCATTTTGCAATACATTATTTGTGCATGAGACAGAATCTCATCTAAATTCATCAGCATTCCATATGACAAATTCACTATGAACAAAAGCCCACCCCCTCCAAAAAAAACCAACAACAGCTACTAGACAACAGCTACTTTGATCTTGTTGATTGTACTACAAATTTATACACAGGGAAAGGAAGGAATGATCTCAAAGTTCTCTACTAACAGTTAATTTAGAGTGGAAAGGGTGCAAATTTACCAACAAGGAATTCTGCTCTAAGACCAACTATATTTACAATGAAATAGGAAGTTACAGTTTGTTTAGGACATATACTGTAAGTCATTCTGAAAGAAAATGCACAATGAAAACTCAGTGTGAGGTAAGAAAGACTTTAATGTAAAAAT
>JANHFK010003481.1:92531-111815 GCA_036250565.1 Sibynophis collaris | reverse complement strand
GATTTGGTGGCAGGAGGCGATCCTGCAAGTACATAGGTCCTATGCCATGGAGCGCTTTAAAGGTGGTTACCAGCACCAGCACCTTTTCTTAATAGCACTAACTTGCTAACTAATGGTGTCACTTCCCAAAATGTTTGGTGGCTCTTTTTTCTCTTCCAGAATGCATAGAAGATTAAGAAGATTCAAGAAATAATCCATGGTATCTCTCTTTCATCAGACAATGGAGTGTCATACAATTGTTACAACAGGGACTTGCCAATTACTTTTACAGAAAGACAAATGGGGCCTCTCTCAACATGCAGATAAAGATGCCGTAAATGCATTTTATCTTAAACCTTCTTATAATAAATCATTTCATGTTCACGAAATCAATTTCATTGCTTATTCAGCTGAAGAAAAAAATAACTTCTGTTTTCTGATTGTCACATTCAGTTTTGTTGTACAATAAAAGAAAACAGCAAACATCTGCTTCTAATCTGCAGAGCGCTGGGCCATTGATCATTCTCCAGGTTGACTGACAGGTCACATTTTTAAATACTTTCTTGCCATTTCTAGAGTTGACTTACAGCCAATGAAAGTTCTGATCAGCAAGGAACTATTATGCCTCAACTGAGTTAAAATACAAAGAACATCATAGAATTCAGCTGAAAGCCCAGATTCAAGTGCATAAGAATATCTCTAGTACCCCTAGTACATTTCTGCGGTGACAAGTCATGCTTTCTTCTGCATTATTTATATTTCATCTACGTGCAGAACATTTTACAAATAGCATGTTATGACAGTGCTCTATTCCCACAAGCTCAAAACAGATACAGGAGCACAACAAAGGAATGGGAGATGGAGGTTCGATAACAAGAATGGATTAAAAAATAATTTATATTTTGACTTATTTACAATAAGATAAAGGAACTATCTTTTCATCTCATATACCACTTTCAATTATGGTGTAAGACTCTAAGAAACTCTAAGAAACAGTTTAGTGGAACTTGCTCCATTTTCTGGGAATCAAATCATTCTTAACAATACCTTTCTAGGTATCTTTTAATTTCCCCGTCTTAAAGGCACTGAGCCACATAATCTGATTAGCTGAACACTATAATCAACCTGTATAAAACATTCAAAACAGCCACTTTGTAAAGCATGCTAATGTAAGTCAGGCCTGTCAAATTGGCGGTCCATGGGCCAGATGCGTCACGTGCAGGCCACGTCCACCTGGGCTCCGCAAAGGCAAAAAATGCGATACACCACGTGCCATGATTGACACCCGTGATTTGACACCTGTGATGCAAGTGAACCAGCCTGTCTTGAAACATTAAAGCAGTCATGTCACTCAATGAAGCTGCTTCAATAGCTTTCCCCAGTTGTTTCTGGATGCATGTGCGTGCATGGCTGCTTCCCCAAAGTTCATTACCGAGATGAATTTCACTACTGGCTATATTAATTATCCCTACCGATATTGAAATCTGGTTAATAAACTACAGATGTAAGTCAGAATACTTATAAAAAAAGAAACCTTCAGGAATAGTAGTATCAAGGTAAAATCTATAAAATTTATAACAGCAAAAAACCACAGAATTGTACCTTGTTTGCATGCTGCAATTTATTAGCAAATTGACTGATTTCTCTGAAAAGCAGGGATATTGTAGAACGCTTCAGTATGCTACATTGTCCAAACAGAACAAGGGTATGAGAGATGGAATCCTGAATCTGAAACTGAATAAAAATATCATTAAGTTTCATCC
This sequence comes from Sibynophis collaris, assembly GCA_036250565.1. Classification (NCBI taxonomy): domain Eukaryota; kingdom Metazoa; phylum Chordata; class Lepidosauria; order Squamata; family Sibynophiidae; genus Sibynophis; species Sibynophis collaris. Next base: position 110,073 of record JANHFK010003481.1, on the reverse strand, counting down.
TATTTAAAAAATAGTTTTAACTAAATTAAAATGCGCAGATATATTTAGAACATTTACAGGACATCCGAAGGACTAGTAGAAAATAAAAAAGCAAGTCAAACACATTTTATTGAAATGTACTATGCATCAATATAAAACTATTTTTTATACTTCACAACTATTAAAAATGAGTAGATATAGCCAGAAGATTATTTGATCATAAACAGCAAGCTACGGTAAATTACTGCCTTTCATGCCAATGAACCAATTTTAGAACAACTTCCATGCAGTGAAACTATACTAATTTACTGAATACCATTTATTCATTAGATTATTATCCTGCCTTCAGAAATCCAGGACAGTATAGATAATGCTCCCAACCTACTATTTCTCCACAATAACTTTGTGAGGTGCTTTGGGCTGATACAAAGAAACTAGCCCAGAGTCACTCAATATGCTTCAGTGTCTGACGGAAGCTTAAATATCTGGGTTTGCCTGGTGCCAGGGAGAGTTTAAGTTCAACGTTTATGCCGCTATCTGACAGGAATAAAATCAGAATGCAATAAACACTTCTATAACTTGATTTGGTGTCTTAAAACTGTAGGCGCTTAGCCTGCCTATAGGGTTTACTACCACAATCCTCTATTAGGTCGATATATAGTGTGTTCAAATATATCAACTATTAATAAATAATGATTTCTGAAATGCATATACTGGTAGTTTTTGCTTAATTACTGGTTACTTAATAACTGTTTGAAGTTATAACAAACTTCAAAATGTTTACTTACAACCTGTCCTCCAAAGTATGACTGCTGCATACAGACTCACACACACACATTGCCATGGTCACATAATTGCATGTTGGATGCTTGGCAATCAAGTCACATTTACTACCAGTTCTAGCATCCCTTAGTCACATGTTCATGATTTACTATATTTCTTGCCATTGTCCAGCAAAAACACTGGATTAGATATGCTGGATTTGATTAATGACCACTTGGTTTGCTTTATGACCAATGGTTGTAAAATTGTACCTGGGCATGTGGTGACCCGTTAAACAACCGTAATGACCAATATTCCAGACTCAATTGTGATCATTAGTTGAGGACTACCTGTGAACACCTGCAAAACCCAGTACCAATGAAAACAGAAGTGCAATCTTTTTTTCCCTTCACCCAAGACAAAAAAAGAAAAAAATCATGTTCATTTCCTTCCTTCAAAAGTACTCTACCCTCTCCCTTTTTCCTAGCATAGGATTGTATGGTATTTTTGCTTATTTTTGGAATTCCCAAAACAATGTTATATGAAACTGGAAGCATAAGCCTACCACAAATTTGAGGTAATGAATTGCCAATATCTAATGGTTTATTAACATTAGAATATTTTCCTTGTTTCTTTTAATTTCAGTTTATATACAAACAGTAATGTTACTATTATTAATTTAAATGACATGGATTACCAATATTTGTAAAACAGTAAGAGATTCTCAGTACGTTATTTGCATGTTTGTTAATGTAATAAAGCACCAATTTTTAAAGCCATTTTCACATTCTTTGCTAAACCTCTGTTGATGACAACCCTGTTTTACTCTTAAAAAATATGCTACGACTATGCATTAATTTTGAGTAAATAGCAAAAATGGAACTCAGTGTGAGAGTCCCATTGCTTTGTTCATCTCGAAGTTGATTTTCAGAATTTCAGAATCTCAGTCATCTTGCTATCATTCATTTATTTTTAATGGCTATATATTAAAATATTACGAGAGCTTCCAAGCTTCCATTGTTTAAACTGGCAAGGTTTTACACTTTTCTATGCATATAAAAAGAAGATATATAAAATTGATAAACTTGAAATAGAAATCTCAATAATTCAAATTCCTCTTTTTATAGAATATATTGACAGAATGGGAACTTTGTCCAAATTTAATCTGCTGTTTAATTTAGCAGTATAATTATTGAGCGCTTCATTTTTATTATTGTCTAAACCTGTTATGGTTGTTTGGTACTTCCAAACCATTTTTTCCAAATTAGTTTCATTTTAAAACCACATAAATAGCACAGCTATCTAAATCAATGGTGTTATTCTGGATTTCTTCCTATGCAGACAACAGACCTATATAGTTACGGTAGCTTATTCTTAAATTGCTGTGAATTGGGCAGTGTACAAATATTTTTATTTGTATTAGTCATATCTATTGATTTCATTGGGATTTACTCCCACCTATTAATAAAATTATGTGAATCATCTAAACATAACAACTACAACAGCATTCAGACACTTATTGGGTTGGGGTGCCATGCTTCTAGTGAGGTTTTTTCTTTCTCCTCCATCCACCAGTATAGTTAAAACAGGAGAACATAGAAAGAGATAGCAACATTAGTATTTATTTCCTATTCCATATTTTTTCTTTAAATTTTTTGCCTAATGAATCTAGATTATTTGAAACGCTACCATTTATGCATCTTAATCATTTATTTACACTGTGAATTTTGAGTCGGACTATTAATCCTATATATCATTGTATACTAAACAAAGAAAAAGTTATATACAATTTATTTTCTCTCAGAAATCCTTCCCTGGGCTTATTTACCTATAAACAACAGCAGAATATTGAAGAAAAATGTCAACCCAAAGCATATTAAATATAGAAACAATTTAGCATCCAGCATAGCTGAGTACTTATTCAGGGATATGGAGGAAGAACAAGACAATGCAGTGATAGAAATGGTTATATTTTTGATTGTACAGGTAATCAATTTATTACAATTATCTCTGGAATCTTCTTTCGTTGAGTGAAATGATCATTAAGCAAGGCATCATATGATTGCTTTGTTCAATGAATGCAGTACTGGCTCCCACTGTGGTCATTATGTGATAGCATGGATGCCTCAGGGTGGAGAAGAACACAACAGCTACAGGGTCCACTAGTATGCAGAAAGCTGCTGTGAGCGAGGCGGCCCGGTCTGACCATTATACAGGGTCTCCCATTGTGCAGAAAACTGCTGAGGGTGCCCAGGCCTTTTCGCTGCGCCATCATACCTGGGAGGCCCAGACTTGCTCACCACCATACCATACCCAGGAGGCCTGCATAAATTGGAGCAGCATGCATGTCTCCACTTACTTTGCCTTTTTCTGCAACTGCTGTCAGGCATGTCCAGCTGATATGCGGTGCATCCTTCCTACAGAGGTCGTCTCATGTCTTTCTGCAAGTGGGCACCAGTCTCACGATTGAAAAGCTCCTATTACAAATTGTGTAATTTGGAGAATCAACCTTACAAATGATTATGAGAATGGCAGCAGCTTTTGTGATTATTTGAAAGGTTAGAAAGTTTGAATGGGTGGCTGTAGAGTTAGCTAGAACAGGGGTGTCAAATTTGATTTCATTGAGGGCCGCATCAGGGTTGGGTTTGACCTCGGGTGCCCAGGTGGCCGTGGCCAGCTCGACGTCACACTTGTCAGTGGTGCCGTTGGTGGCCCGAGTGCTCTGCCAGCAAAAATGGGCTCCAAAACTCCATTTTTGGCTGCAACGGCCTCCAGCAACCCTCTGCCAGTGAAAATGGACGTTGTCTTACCTGAATGTCCTTTCTCGGCGCGCTGCTTGGTACTCCAAAAGGAATGGGTTGTTCTTAGTCTATTAGCTAGAGACTGAGTGTAGGTCTATGAATTTGTTCACCATGCCTCCTCTGGTCATCTGACCTCCAGTTAGTTCATGAAGTCGAGCCTAGAAGAAAGAGGGAAAACAGAGGGGAACCCAACCTGGGCCCACATCAGGAAGCCTAAAGGGCGGGTTGGAGTATCCAGCAGCGCGCCGAGAAAGGACGTTCAGATAAGACAACATCCATTCTCCAGTGCACTGACTGGATACTCCAAAAGGAATGGAATATACCCAAGCAAGTGATCCTAAAGGCGGGAGGCTGACTGATCCCAGGAGACACTAGCTGATGTGACCCTCTGTAGTACCCTACGCCCAAAGGACGCCTCCACTGAAGCGAAACTGTCAACCCTGTAATGGCGGACAAACGGTGTTAAGGAAGTCCAGGTGACCGCACGACAGATGTCCAGGACAGAGGCCTGAGTGGCCCAGGCAGCAGTGGTAGCACAAGGGAGAGATACCACGTCAGGTTACAATGCACCACTGGGGGCCTAAGGTTGACCGCCCCTGCCAGGAAACCACGAACCCGTGGGTGCTGGGTGAGGGAATGACCACTACCTGTACTCAGAACAGTTTCCAAAGTGGCAACCTGCCGTTTGAGGGTGTTGGGCACAAGACCCCTGTCAAGTCCAATTTGTAAGAATTCCAACACCTCAGGAACCGACACTGATGTCGGATCTAAGTATGCCGATCAACAAAATCTGCAGAATGCGAGCCATGTGGCATCGTACATCCTGTTAGTGGAGGCTCGCCTGGCAGTCTGAATCGTGTGAATAACCCTCCCTGAAAGGTTATCCTTTCTCAGGAGGATCATCTCAAATGCCAGGCGGTCAACTGGAGCCAGTGTGGCTCTGGATGAAGGAAGACCCCCTGGCTGAGAGAAATCCGGTCCCAAGGAGGGGACACGGACAGACCTACCAGGTCCACGAACTACAGTCATCTCGGCCAATGAGGCGCTATAAGAAGCACCTCCACCCCTGTCACAATAATCTTTCGGACCACCCTGAGAAGGAGAGGTGGGGGGGAGGCATAAAGCAGGCCGGCAGGCCACGGGCATCTCAGAGCATCGCAACCCTCTACGGTTGAACACAGGAAACGAGAGATGAAGCGCGGAAGTTGGGAGTTCTCCTGGGTGGCGAACAGGTCCATGACTGGTAGCCCGAATCGGTCCGTGATCTCTCGGAACAAGGCGGGGTGAAGATACCACTCTGCCTGATCCAACTTCGTCCGACTTAGCCAGTCCGCCCAGACATTGGTGGCACCCGAGATGTGCTGTGTCCGAAGCGAAGACAGGTGATTCTCCGCCCAAATCAGCATACTGTGAGCCTCCTCCATGAGCATCCTGGAGTGTGTGCCCCTTCCCGGTTGATGTGTGCCTTTGTTGTGACATTGTCCGTGAGGACAAGAATGTGGCCACCCTCCAACAGTGGCTGGAAGTGGAGGAGAGCGAGGTGCATGGCCTTCAGCTCCAACCAGTTGATGTCGCGTTGCGATACCGCAAGGGACCACTGACCTTGAGCCACATGTGAGAGGAGGTGCGCGCCCCAGCCGAACAGGCTCGCATCCGTCGTCAAAGTGGTATGCCGGGGTTCCTGAAAAAGACAGCCAGTCACAACTGAAGGAGAAGTCCACCAGCGAAGGAAATCCCGAACTGCAGCGGGCAAGCGTACCCTGGGAGAAGAATTGCCTCGGCCTGCGCATTGGTATGGAACCAGGACCCACTGCAGACAACGAGTGTGCAGACGAGCCCAAGGAACCACTCCAATGCAGGAGATCATTTTTCCTAATAGCTGGGAGAGAAGAAGGATTGTAACAGAGCGAAGACCCAGGACCTGGAACACAAGAGCTCGAATACTGTCCTGGTGGTCCTGCGACAGAAAGACCAGAGTGGAGGTGGAGTCTATCACCGCGCCCAGTTGCAGAATCCGAGTCATGGGCTGTAAGTGGCTCTTCTGCAAGTTCAGTGAAAAGCCGTGACATCGAAGAAAATCCATGACCCTCAGCAGATCGGACCTGGATTGGGCAGGGGTAGACAATAAGATCAAAATGTCGTCCAGGTAGCAGAGGACCCGGATTGGAATCTGACACTGGGATGTGGCAATCGCCACCAGCAACTTGGTGAATGACCTGGGGGCCGACGAGAGACCGAAGGGCATGGCCTGATATTGGTAGTGATGGGAAGTGTAACAGAAGCGTAGAAAGCGACGATGTGAGGGCCGAATAGGGATATAGAGGTAAGCCTCCTTCAGGTCTATAGATATCATCAGGTCTCCATGACGGATGCAGTCCAGAATCGACCCCAGGGAGTGCATCTTGAACCTGTGATAGACCACAAACTTGTTGAGAAGTTTGAGATCTAAAATACCTTGCCAGCCTACAGAACCTTTGGGAACAAGAAATAGGGTTGAATAGAAACCGGTCCCGCACTGGGCGGAGGGAACGAGTTCGATTGCACAAATGTCCAACAGGTGGTTGATTTTGGCATCCATGAGATCCTTCTTGACAGGGTCCCGAGATACCGGACAGATAACAAAATGGTTGGGGGAGGCTGGAGTGGAACTCCAATGTGAGTCCAAGGCTCACCGTCTGGAGGATCCAAGAATCTGATGTTGAGATCTCCCATTGGTGGCGAAAGTGATGAAGATGGCCACCAATGGGGAAACTGCTAGTGGTCACTTCCCAATGCGGAAGGAGCTGGAGCCAGCTCCTCGATAGGGACATCGTCCAGAGGGTTGTCCCATACCCCTGTCTCTGAAGTTGGATCTGTCCGATGAACAGTCAAAACCTTGGTGGTAGGGCCTGGCTGAATAGGACCCACTGGGCCTAAAGTCACTCCAAAAGGGCTTCCTTTAATAGTACGGGGTGTACCTACAATTGGGATGTCTATAGAAGGAAGAAGGCATCACCTTCTTCTTGTCACGGTTCTCTACTTCCACCGGATCAAGGGCCTCCCCGAAGAGACGAGCCCCTGAAAAGGGTGCGGAAGCGAGCTTCCACTTTAACTTAATGTCTGCCCTCCAATGGCGGAGCCAAAGGAGGAGGCGAGAAGAAACATTGGAAGCTAAGGCCTTAGAGGCGAACCGGGCTGCATCGAGAGAGGCATCCGCGGAATATTTGGTGGCAGCAACAAGCTTGTTAATATCCTGCCTCAATCTAGAATCATCCGGTGGTAGCCTCACTCGCAACTGCTCAAGCCATAATAAGGTGGCCATATTTAAAAAGGAAGTGGCCGTAGCTGCCTTGATAGTCCAGCTAGCTGCCTGATGGGTCTTACGGAATGAAGCCTCAGCCTTCTTGTCCTCTGACTTCAGGCCATCCGAGGAATCTGTAGAAACTAAAGAAGAAGTCAAATCTGCCACTGGAGCATCAACCTCAGGGAACTGAAGTAAATCCTCAAGGTCCGGGGCAGCGCAATAGATTTTCCTGTCCTGGTTACTTGGAGCCACCAAAATCCCCGGATGACCCCACTGACACTGAATGACCTCCATGAAAAGCTTAGGGCACGGAATAGAGTCATGTTCAGTGGAGGGTATTGCAAACAAGGTGTCCAACTGACCCTGAGTCCCACTAACCTGGTCACCAGGTGAGGGAGAAAGGCCCATATTAGTCGCAAGCTTGGCCTTATAGAGCAGCGACTTGAACATTGAAGGCTTAAACAGGCCAGAAAAGGAAGGCTTTTCTGGAATAAACCCCTCATCCTCTGACAACTCAGGATCATCTGCCACCTCATCCTCCCCAAAATAATCCCCACTATAAGTGGATCCCTCCTGAGCGGTGTCCTGGTGCGGAAGGAAAACAGGCAAATGTGACAATGCAGCTGGAGATTGCCAATTGGGAAGGACAGGGGAGTGAGGCCCCTTTGCTGAAGGCCTGCAGCAAACCCTTTAGACAGAGCATTGGAGATAAGCATATTGATGTCGATCAGAACAGGGACAGTGGAGCTTTCACCAACACGAAGGCCAGCGGCTGTGGGAGTGAAGGTGGCCTTTGGGGGTAGCCGCACAGAACTCCCCTGGGTCATAGGAAAGGAAGTCACAGAGGGGAAAGAGGAATAGAGCTGGTTACTGCCACTGGTGCCAAGGCAAGCCTGTTCCACGGATGGCTCCCCCGAATGGGAATGCAGAGTGACACCAGGAAATGCTTCCTATTCAAAAATAAGAAGAACTGTAGATTCTGCAGTGATGGTTTTCTGCACTTTCTGGAACTGTTTCTCTAGGGTCCTATGTCGCCTTTTGGCCTCCCTTTCCCCAACAGAAGCCTGCTTTGCAGGAACAGGAGTTGCAGGTCTTTTTCTGCCTGCAGCAGGGACTGATTTAGCCCTAGTAGCTGAAGGGTCCTGAGCTGGCCTGGGAACAGAGGTAGGACCCTGGGCTTGTTCTGGATCAGATGATAAGTCTGAATCCGCCATGCCAATGAATAAGAAAAACTATACAGACTAGTGTGAAGTCGTCTGATGAATAGAGGAGTCAGAAGAGCGTCCACAGTTGATGAGACAAATACAGCAATTTTGCAGAAAATTTCTTCCTTTTTTTTTTAAACAGGCTGTAAGGCAGTTTAAGAAAAAATTAAAGCAATAATAAGCCAAAATAATTCAAAATAATTCAAAGTAACAGGTGAGTAATTGGCACAGGAATAGCATCCCAATCCCTAAAGCGCTGCTTCGCAATTAGCGGGAAAAAAAGGCAATCTTCCAATTCAATGCCCTGTACAGCTCGCAAAATGAGGCTTGAGGCGAACTTTAAACCAGCAAAGCCTCCACAGATCTCAACAAAATGGTGCGCGCGCCAAAAAGCCCACAAAAAGCCCCTCCGCTCAGCAAGAAAAGCAAAGGAAAATGGTGCGAGTGTCGAAACGCTCCCTCAGTGCCGCGAAGCCTCACTGACCTTCAGAGTGTGCCAGCGGCAGTGTGTGCCAGCGACCTTCAGAGTGTGCCAACAACCTTCAGAGTGTACCAGAGGAGCTACAACAATGCTGGGAGCCGGGAGGTGGAGGCGGTTATGCCAGCGCGCCGGGGAACCAGCTCAACCACCTGCGGCTTACAAGAAAAAAATTGAGACCTCGAGTCTCAAAAAAAACAGCCGTCAAGCGGCTTTTCGAGTGCTGCTTGCCGTGAGGCAAATCGAGAATAGAGAAGCTGCCCTGGAGCCCCAGAAACAGCCACAGTCTGCTTCCCAGCAGCAGAAACAAAAAGAAACACAAACCTCAGCTCCCAGAATAAAAGGTGATAAATTTATCCTACACTAACTAACTCTCTGAAGAGGAGCATTCCTTCACAAGTCTCTCTCAATCGACTGAGTGAACTAACTGGAGTTCAGATGACCAAAGGAGGCGTAGTGAACAAATTCATAGACCTACATTCAGTCTCTAGCTAATAGACTAAGAACAACCCATTCCTTTTGGAGTATCCAGTCAGTGTGCTGGAGAAGATATGGACATAAACTGTTTCACCTCCTCCCTTGAAATGGCACTATAGAGCTTGTGAAAGCAACTAAACCCAAGGAGTTTCCTCCTAATGTCATCACTCTGCTGAACATCTAATTCTCACAATGCTATCTAATGTCGGTTTATTTACCCATGTTGTATGGCAATAAAATTATTATTTATCCTTATTATCTTCTTTACTCTCCCCTCTTATTGTTGTTGTTGTTGTTATTATGTTACTTCTCCATATACAGTGATGGCTTCTGCACTGTAGCCAAATTCCTTGTGTGTCTAATCACACTTGGACAAATAAGATATTCAATTCAACTGAGTTCAATTCAAAATAATAGTTTGTCAGAAATACATTGACATATGGTCTTGAAAATCAATAAAATGCTGAGGATTAAACATTTTTATATGATATCGTGGTAAAGAAATCTCTTAGGCCAGGGGTTCATTGAAATGTCATTATTTGCATATATGCATTAAACTTTATACTGACAATTAGATGCTAGTGAGTATAACAGTAATACAAGATTTTGAACTCTCACATTTCATAAACATCAAATTACTTCCAAGTACCACAATATTTGTAGCACCAACATGGGTTTCTGATTAATATCAACTTAAATGGCAATTTTACTGTCAACATCTTTGTAAAGTTGAAGTCAGTATGGCAGAAATACAGAGTTTTGTAACACATTTTTTTTGTCATGCATTCACTCTCAGCCCAGCTCATCTCACAGGGTTGTTGTGAAGAAAATATAGGAAAGGAGGAGTATTAGGTATGTTTGCCAGTTTTGAGTTATTAATAAAGCCATAGAGGCAGGATATAAATCTAAAGAATAAATAAATTCATGCTGCTCTCAATGCTGAGTATATACTAAGGAAAACTGGTTTGAGAGAAGATAAGCAATATTTGCAACTGGAAGAAGAAATATAGCTTGTGCTATGCTGATGACACACCCTGATAGCCCAAAATGCAAAGGATCTGAAAGCTCTTGGAACAAAAGTCAAAGAACACAGTGAAAATGGGGCTAAAATATAAAATATAAAGATTAAAGTAATGATAACAGAAAAACTAACTACCGATAGAATTGACAAAGAAGATATTAAACTGGGAGATAGCTTCTTCCTTTTTAGGGTAAATTATCAATAATAAAGGAACAAGCAGTCAAGAAATATAATAATAGTAGAGCAATAATGAAGACCTTGGAAAAGAAATTCAAAAGTTTTGATATATGTGTACCTACAAAGATAGTAATAGAACAGAAACAAGTGTTCCAGTATTCAATTCTATGGAATTGAAACTTGGACTTTGAAGAAACACGATAGAAAAAGTACTAATGCTTTTGAACTGTGCTGTTGGAAAAGATTCAGAGAATACCATATAGCAGTGATGGCTAACCTTTTTGCTGTCACGTGCCAAAAGCAGGGGGAGCACAGGGGGGTCGCGTGTGTGCGTGCCCATGCACATAATTCAATGACCCCCGAGCCCCCCTGCGCATGTGCACGCGATGGCACAGTGGGCCCGATATGCCTGTTTTTCACCCTCCCCAGGTTCCAGAGGCTTTCTAGGAGGCTGGGGAAGGCGAAAATGGCCTTCCCCACCCTCCAGAGCCCTCCGGAGGCCAGACATGGCCTGTTTTCCAACTTCTGGTGAGACCGGAAGGCTCGAAAATCAACTGGCCAGCTCATGTATGCGTGCTGGAGCTGAGCTAGGGCAACACTCGGGTGCCCACAGACATGGCTCCGCATGCCACCTGTGGCACCCGTGCAATAGGTTCGCCATCACTGCCATATAGTGACACTTACTGAATGTGCCATGGTGAGCTGTCGCCTTGCTGGCTTTCACTGGCTAGCACAGCATCTTTTATTAAGAGAATTGCTGTCATAATCTCTCTGGTACAAAGAAGAGGTTGAGATCATCCGTATGACCCAGGACAGCTGCTCCTCGTGAGTAGATTGCAGAAATTGCCATTTTTACGGTTGACTTATGCATGAAGTGGCGTCATCACACTCTCATAGCAGCCTTTATGGACATAAAGCCTGACCAAACTTTATATCTTAAATCACCTTTTTTGGATTTTTATTTCATTTTATTTCTTGCATATTGGATGAATTAAAACTCTTTGGACTGGCAAGGTTTTACTGTATTCATTGGGTGAGTTTCTGTCTCCTTAAAAGACAACTGTGTAAATTTTATTTTAAAAGTTTCAAAAGTACATGATTTTTTTTTAACTATGCAGCAAACGGGTATTTAGTATATAGATTTTGGAAAGTTAATAACGGATTAAGGGACCAGAGGGATTTGGAATTATAGTTTTGAATTATTTAGAAGATATTTTCTCATGGGAAAAAAGAGATTGCTTTTTGTTTTGTTTTGTTTTGTTCTGATAAGGAGACCTTGAAAGCTGGACATTAGAGCCAGAGAATAAAGAAAATGGAGCAGAAATCATTAGTGCAAATTTTTGACTATTTTTCAACTACATTTTTGAACAGAATGTATCAAATGCTTGATAAAACTGATAGTGCATATGTTCTAGTGAATTTATAAAACAGCTAGAATGAAAATTAAAGGGGGATTTAAATGTAGTATAACTGAATCTGATGGATGATTTATTCTCTAAAGGATATGAACATATATTAAACCAGGAAAGTAATCTGGGTAATTATTTCTTCTGGATAGACAAAAAGCTCTGCTAAGACTTGCAAAACTTTTTTTAGAAGTAACAAACAAAAGCATTTTACTTACTGATAGAAAAGCAATCTATTAAAGTTCTGAAAGATTTCTACTTTGAAACACACATGAGCAGCAAACTACTCCTGGGATTTTTTGGGGAGGGAGGGGAGGAGTTGTAGCTTATAAAAAAAAAAAACCAGGGAAGATTTTATAAGATTGGGTTGTTTGACCAGAGTTAAAAGAAGAAAATAGTTATATCTGGTTGCCTTTCTGAAGTTTTGTTCACAATGGTTGATTGATGAAGCATTTGGATCTTGTTTTCTTTATCTCTAAGAGATGGGCTATGGGAAGAAGGTCATAAGCTACTAAAATTGTTTTCACCCTTCTGGGTTGAAGCAGTAAGTTACTTCTTTTTTCTCCTTCTCTTTCTCCTTTTTGAAAAAAAATCCTTCCTTGTTTGTTTGTATTTTTTGTACTTTGTATTGACTTTTATTCTCTTCATTTACAATTCTTAATAAAATTATTTGAAAAAAATACCATGGATATCCCCCCCAAAAGAAACAAATGGATCAGAATTCTGATCAAAGCACAAATCAAATCAAAGCACAAACTCAAAGCACAAATGACCAGGATAAAATTATCTTACTTAGGATGCACAGGCCTATTTCTCTGGAGAAGGCTCTAATAATGGGAAAGATGGGAAGAAAGGGAAGAAGATATGATGACCGGTGTTAATGAGTGCATAGTTTAAAGACCTGTAGGACCAGGTTAGAGAGAGATAATCGTGGAGAAAATCTATCTATGTAGTTGCTAAGAGTTGCCACATACTTGATTGTATATAATCAAGCAGCTTTGTATATTTTGTACATTCAAAATATGAAACTGTATATAACACATCAGTTAATTTCATTCAATTACCCCAGAAACATCCACTTTAATTGGTAAAGGTTCTTTAATTTTCAAAAGTAATTAATTTGTATAGAATACATTCCTTTTAACCAAATATATTGAAAATTTTACCCAAGAACTTTCCCATATGGAGCCCAGTCATTTTCCCCCATTAATGTCTTATTGGTCCAAGCCACTTTCTCTTTTAGCACGTTCAGGCTAACAGATCTTGTCTTATGAAAAATCCCATATTTAATGTATTAAAATATTTAAAACCATGAATCACTAAAATTTGGAACTCAGGTATGAAACAGTCTTATCACCTTCTGGAAGAACATAAGTTAGCATCAGTGGTGCAGTATCTTTCAAGGAAAAGATACCGCACCATTTCCACATATGGAAATGAAAGTAGGAAGCTTCTTGGAGACAAACCAATATCAAACCATGCATCTTAAATGTCCGGAACCAAAGGAACAGTCTGAACTTGCACCATCAAATCAGGGGGAATGCATTTTGGGGAGTTTTGAAGGTCTCTTGTGGCTTGAAGATTACCCAACAGTGCTTTAAACACTCAAAAAACCACCAAGGAAACTGTGAGAATTAAGCAATTAAACTGGGGTGTAAACAAGAAACTGACGATCAGAAGGATTAGGGCAAAACACTATAAGGATTAAACAACAAGCTTCAGCTAGAGGACATGCCAGAAAGGACCAAGAAAAAGCCATACCCCGGAAGAACCAAATGCTTTTATATTACCTCCTTCCAGAAGGATCCAAAGATCAGTTAGAACAACAGTACCATTTTCTGTTCTGCGACTCACTCAATAGGGCACACAGAGAGATTTCAACAGCTCTTGACAGTCACATAAATGAGAAATGGCTGCAAGTCAGAATCCAATTTCAACCTGATTTCAGATACCGTGAGATATGCTCACATAAACAACACTAGATCTACAGATATCCAAATGATCACTGGGCCTATATTTCTTTAAAAGTGTCTTTTTTGTCTCTTAGTTAATACTGTTGAAATTGAGAAAAATACATATCCTGGGGGAGAGGGAGCAGATTCAGAAAGACAGCACATAAATGCTACAAAGAATTTTGTGTAAACCAAAACATTGCCCACCCAATAAGGAACCAACATCATACACAGATTCAACGGCAAATATTTCAACCAACAATATTAGCACAAACTGGGTGCTGATTATCACGAAGAAGAAAAGAACACATAACTACCACAAAGTTGTTAGACCAGAAGTACTTATCTGTGCCTTCAAAATGAACCATACATTTGACCGGGTACACATAGAAATAATTCACTAAGCCAGAAAATTCTTGAAAGTCTTGAACTCAAATGAAGGAACCATCATCAGAATAATAACACTAGATACAACTTACCTCCTAGTCAGGTACAAAATCCAAACCATTCAGAACAGACTGACAAGGCAGACCCATCAGAACAGAACTAATACTATGCCCAACTAATAATGAGTAGTTTCCAAAAAGCATCCAATCAATCCACAGAATTCATGACTGTACATACGGCAGTGATGGCTAATCTTTTCCGGACTGAGTGCCCAAAGTGCAAGCACGCCCCCAAACCCCAAAAATGCAATGCATGCATGGCCCCCATGCATGCAACCCATCCATGCATGCGTGCGCAGCCTCCCTGCACACACCCCATGTGCACGAACCCCACACATGCGCATGAGGGGCCCAGCAAGCCGCCCACCCCTGCACTTGCATGACAGAGACCCACAGACCAGCTGGCCGGAGGAAGGTGCATACACATGCGTGATGGAGCTGAACTGGGGCGACGGCTTGCGTGCCCACAGAGAGGATGCTGCATGCCACCTCTGGCACGTGTGCCATAGGTTCACCATCACAGACATAGGGCAAAGCAAATCTCACTTCTAGAAAAAAAAATTGAATTAAGGAAATCTTATTGGAATACAGTCAGATGTTTGCAGCAATTGTAATCTACATTTCAGTTCAGATCTTCCTATGCTTAGAAGCCCCCCCTGCCCTGAAAAGGTATATAGAAAAAAACAAAACAAAATGAAACAAAAAACTAAGCTACTGCTATTCTATGAGATCATGGAATGGAATGGATTGGATGTTTACAATACAGACTTTTAGCTATGCAATTTGGGATGAACACCCTTTGAATGGTGTAGGAGTATGAATGGATTTCCAGAAAAAATTGCTGACTACAGAAACCATTAGCACTACTCAGGGACCCTGAGGACACTGATAAAATTCCAAGTGTTTCAACAACCCTCAAAAAGGAGGCAAATGACCAGATGTCTGCAAGGAATATAAATCCTTCCATTTTCCACCATCCAGTCAAAGCAGAAGCAGCTTCTTGGATGAGAAGCAAAATGTCTTCAAGGAAAAAAAACAAGGAAATCCAGTTGCTTCCTGAAAAAGCACCTTTGGGACAACCATGAGCTGGATGACTGAGAATCACTACAGATTTCCTTTGCTGGGTTAATAGGCACTTTTCTGATATCACCTAATCATTTTTAAAGAGGTTAAGACACCTTTGAAAGACAAGACTGAAACAGTGGGTGAATGCCTTCAAAACTTAATATAAGAAAATGAAATTGTTTCTTTAAAATCTTTAAGAATTTAAAATAAGAATGAAAAACCAAGATGAGGTTCTGGCTATAGAAAGTCTTAAACAACTTAAGGGCTCTGAAAATATTGCAATATTTTATTTTGAATAAGATTTTAAAATTAATTTTAAGGTATAAATGTAGTTTTGGGGAAAGAAAAATTATTTTTGATACTGGATATATAACCAGAGGAATATCATAAGCAACAATGGTGTTCTGAAGCTTTTTGAAGAATTGCAGTAAGACTTTGAATGACTGATATCAGCTGTGTTGTCTGTTCTTAAGAACAGTCTGTTCCCACATAAAGCTGTTATATAAAAGGATTTGTAATAAAATCTGAGAATATGAATAAGAATTTGCCATTAGGCATACAAAAAACTGGGTGAGTCTTAAAACTTAAGAACAAAATAAGAATATCAGTCTCAGAGAGTAATTTAATTTTTTTTCCCCTTGCTGGACTTAAAAAAGAGATTTTAAAAAAACTTTTGAAGAAATCTGAAACAAGGATCAACAATCATTTGAATGGATTAAGGAACAACATTGTTTTTATCCAAAAGGAAGGAACATAAATATGTTTTACTTGATCATGGTTGAAATGGAACGTGTTATTTTTGATGGTTCTTTTTGGACTTGCTGACATCTAGACTAGAAAGATGTTGTGCTTTGGCATAGTGTTTAAGCCTTTTTCCCTACTGTCACTTTATGTCTCCTGACAGCATTTAAATAGGCTTTGCATCTGATTGTCTTTTCAGTAAAGCAAGGGATGTTTAAGAACTTATTCTCTTTAAAGGAGACATTGTCCTTTTTTGTTATCTTAAATTCAGCCTTTTATTTATATTATGACTTTTAAATATGGATTTGTTTACAGTTATGAGTTAAGATATGGCATGATGACTTTAACATTTTAAAATTAATGTTATTTTAGGGCTGTTTGGATATCTTACTAACTCCACAGTTGGAGACAATGTTACTTATTGGATTTGCCTGTACTTAAGCATTGAGTTATAGGACAAAGAGTTTATATCTGTTAATTAAGATGAAGTAAAATGATAGTGACAGTATAACTTGTACTAAGGAAATCGGCTTTTTTCTCTATTTTTTCTTATGTGTTTTCTTGTACCTGTTATTCATTCTATGTTACTTCTTCTTTATATCATCTTTCACTATTGCAATTAAACTTTTAATAAAATTATAAAAAAGAGAGGTGTCTTTTAAGCCATCTGATTTTTGAAACAAAAGGAAGTTCAATGGGTTTGGAAAAGACTTGTGAACTAATTATAAACTATTCAATAGAAAGCTCAAAGGTAAGAAGCAAGCAGTGATTCACATTTTTCTACAAACAACTTTGTAAAGAAATATATATTAAGCAAATTGTACATTAATAATGCCTATAAGTTGTCTGACATTTCTTTTTCCTTAAATAAACTAGGCATTCTCTCCAATTTTGGTCCCCCCCCCCCTCAATTTCCTACTTCTGTATTTATTGGGCACATATGTTTCTCTTTGGGCTGTTTGAAGGATTTTCTCCTTTCACTGCTATAGCTTTATGTACTGTATATCTTCCCCAAGTTCAAAATGATTAATCATTTTCTTGTTTATCAGCAAGCCTACTATGACTCTGTACACAAAATTACTACTAGAAGGGAAGAATTTATTTATAATAACATTTACTGAACCAATATGCACCCTTTTCTATCCCAGAAAAGAAATGAAGGACAGCATATTCTTTACTTTATTGTTTTTTAATCAACTGTTCTCAAAAACTTATTCTTGAAATTACTTTGATAAATAGTTAACCACAGCTGGCTCAAAGAAGGTCAACATGTACTTTTTATTGGCCACCCAATCTTAGCAGCCTGTTCCATGAAGAACCTGAATTCATTAATTCATTTTTGTGTGCATTAATACCCTTATTAAGAGACATGCTAGTCAATATTAAGAAGCAAAGTAAACTGGAGGTAACAGGATATTCAGCTGAGTGTAACACTAATATAGTAAAGGCAAGGTGTGCTGCTCTGTACTCAAAGAAGAGAAGGCAAGATGATATATCTTTGCTGCTTGGAAGATGAGAAAATTAAACTGCTGCAAATCATAGGGCATTACTAGAAAACATGGCATACTATAGGTCCGTGATGGCGAACCTATGGCACATGTGACACAGGTGGCATGCAGAGCCATATTGGTAGGCACGCGAGCGTTGCTCCAGTTCAGCTGCAGCACGCATGTGTGCATAGCCAGCTGATTTTCGGGCCTTCCAGACCCACCCGGAAATCGGGAGACAGGCGATTTGCGGCCTCTGTAG
>JANHFK010003481.1:77233-89102 GCA_036250565.1 Sibynophis collaris | reverse complement strand
ATTTGAATTTTTGACGGAAAAATATGTTTTGAATTGCTTTAGCCAGTTGGCAAATGTAATCTAGAGTATGGTATAGCCACAAAAAAATATGTAAAACATCCACATATCCCTATTCCCCGTTATTTTGAAAACCAATAACATTATTAAAAAAAGAAAAAGAAATAAAGAGTAACTGAAAGGATATCCTTAATAAACCAATTTTACAGTGACAATCTGTGTTTGTTTTTAAATTATACTCCTAGTATAAATTACATATTCCTGATAATATTTGCCACTAAAAACAACTGCTATTTATAAATAATTGATTTTAAAATTGGTTATTCTGAATACATTAAGAGGTCTCCTGATAGAAGTGATCTGAAATTGAAAACATTAATCAAATAGTGACTTTTGAAGAAGACAATTTAGGAGTACTACTATTGTCCATATTTTTACTATTCACCAGTCTATAAAAATGTTCTGTATAGTTATCAGTGGTGGGTTTCTACCGGTTTGCCCTGGTCCGGGCGAACCGGTCGTGTCAGCGGAGGGAGGTTCCACCCACCCACCCGGACGTCATCACGGACACTCTGCGCATGTCAAACCAGCGAAGGTAAGTGGAACCCATTACTGATAGTTATGCAACTTGTTTCTCCATTGCCTTTATTTAAGGTGCCACAAGAGGAATGACAAGAATCTAATCTATAATTTTTTGAATCAAGAATACTTTATCATTTCACAATCAAGGACAAAAGTGGTTCTTTAAAGTCTCATTACCTAAAATTATCTGGTATATTCTACTATTGTGATTTGAAGTTTAGATATTATATTTTGGTCACTGACCTATAGTACTCCAAACAAAGGAAAGCCAAGATCTAATTAAAGTCTTGTAAAACTTTTATGTTCAGGTAATTTTATATTCAAGATTAATAAATGTATTATAAATGTTCTATAAAATACTTTTTCAGTTTCTTAAACATTATTAGCATCATCCCACTTAATACAGTTTTCAACTATTATCTAATGTGTTGCAAGTTTCATTCAGAACCACCAATAAGCACTATTATCTAATAGTTGAAAACCATAATATTAACTATTACAACTTCAATCTGTAAATATTTAATACCAAAAAGAGCTATTTTCTGGAACTGCAAAGAAATTACTTTTGAACAATGTATTACTAAATTTAATTACCCTACTTAAACTATAATGAGGAAAGTATGGGGAAACCTATAAAGATTACACTACCCTGGATATTTCAAAGATTTTCACTATGTTCCAACACATCCCTTAAATTATAAAATATTTTCTAATGCTGACATTCACTGACATTCTGTCCTTATCAGAAAGCAGAACCACCTGGATACATTATCACCCCTTAAGCTAATTTAGTAGGAAAGAGTTGGATTCTCTTGCACTATGAAATATTTGAATTTAGATGACACAGGCTAATCTTCAAAATGCAAGCATAATATTTATGGAGTACTTCTTGAGAACTTTTTAACCAGATTATAAATTTCCAGCCTGCTCACTGAATGTGTTGCAAGCTTCATCTAGAACCACCAATAAGCATGTGAGCATGTAACACCAGCACTTCTTTATTATGAAAGATAACTTTTACAAGCAGAACAAATGAACTAGACTCTGCTCCATAGTTAGCAAACTTTCAATGAGCTATATACATTTTGCCCAGATGGAATCTGTCAATAAAAATGGTTATAATCCATGAATCCAGTTGCACAGGCTCCACAAATGCATATGTAAGTAGCAAAATTTGTTCCTGTGCAGCTTTATGATGCAACCTAGTGAGATGGGTTGCCTAGGGATGCAATTCCTAGTGAGGAGGAGCTTGGCAACTTGCAATTATAACAAGCTGACAGTAATAATTTTTAAAGTGCAGCTTTACATTCAACTCCCAGGACATCTTAAGGTAGCTGTTCCAGACACAATGCTAAATTAGTTGGACCAGAGTTATGACTTAATGAGAAAATCATAAGTTTCCTCAGCCTGGTTC
Source organism: Sibynophis collaris (assembly GCA_036250565.1). Classification (NCBI taxonomy): domain Eukaryota; kingdom Metazoa; phylum Chordata; class Lepidosauria; order Squamata; family Sibynophiidae; genus Sibynophis; species Sibynophis collaris. Next base: position 87,109 of record JANHFK010003481.1, on the reverse strand, counting down.
TGTCAATAGAGTCTACACACTCTATAAATATAGGCTGTCCATTAAACAGTAAATGTAATATGTTGATATGCCTGATTCAGATATATATGGGTTGTATACTATTTACAAACTCATTGTCTTCCATGCTCTCATTCATGCAAAGGGTTAGAAGCTCAGAATTTCCAGCAATGTAAAATCACATAAATAAGCATCATAAAACCGAATGGTCATTATTCTTGCAAACTTAAAAAATACAGTAATTCCTGGAATGTATTTTACTTACTCTGTTGAGATAGCTGCTGTTTAAAATAATTTGTACAAGTCTTCCAACAGAGTCTTCCAACTTTTTAAAGCACCTTCCCAATATCCGACAAGAAAAGTCAGCATCATTTAATAATTTAGCTATGACAAAAACAGCCTGAGCCATAAAATCTGGAAAGGGTTGTTCAGGAAGGTTATATGATGTAACCAGACCATCGAGTAACTGGGAAAAAGAATTGGACACCACAGAGCAATCCCTTCCAAGTTTCATCAAATCTATTTTCGCACTATTGGACTCTGCCAGATTTCTTAGTTCAATGAAATGTTGTAGGAACTGCATGTGCAGCATCACAGATTGATTCTTGCTGGAAGTCAATGTGGGAAGTACATTTGACAAAACGGGGGGCCCCAAACTGTTGAAATCCTGTCCCCTGAGGCTTAAACTAGGCAGGTTTTCAGTACAATCACTTGAGATATCACATCCAGAGTCTTCAAAAAGGTCGCTGCACTCTGTTGTATTAGAACCTGCCACAGACTGGCCTGTAAGTGGCAGAATCCCTGAAAGACAAGAAGAAAACTAGACACTCAGTGTATTACAATGGATTGAGAACTGGACTCTAAAAGACCTGAGGGGGGAGTCAAAATTTCTTAAAGGTATTACATTAGGCTTCAAAAGCTCCTATTACATCCATTATTTTCAATCAATGCCACTGAACAATAAAAAAATCATAATAAAGGTTTTATCTAGTAGTCATAGTGTCATTTACTTAGAGGAAATGACTGCTTTTGTCTGCAAGTCTCATCTATGTCTAACAAAGGTATGGCAATTTTATGTATTTTTTCATTAATGGAGTAACATGTAAACCTCTCTAATACTGACAAGTATGGTGAAGTCAACAAATAGGCTCTTATGGAATATGTCCCAGTGTCTTAGACTCTGCTCCTAACCCTATCTCTTAGGCAACACACCTTCAGAGCGCAAAGCTTTTAGGTATTGCTGTTGAAGCTCTTCTTATTTGTGATCTGATCACAGATAAGAGGAGCCACCTGGTGTGTATTATTACCAAAACCTGGCTGGATTTTAGGAGAGTTGTGTGAATTCAAAGATGTGGATAATCAAATAAACAAATATGTGATATTTGATATGTGATATGACTATCACTAAGTGTTGTGTTTTATGATTCATGTATTTATGATGAGTATGATCATTATTTATCACTTATAACTTTTATGTACACTGAGAGCTTATGCCCCGAAGACAAATTCCTTGCGTGTCCAATCACACTTGGCCAGTAAACAATTCTATTTTTTTTCTATTCTATAAGGGCAAGGAAAAACTTGACCTGTTTAATTTAATTTAATTGATATAATCATATGTTTAAAGTAACCATCTTCTATTATATATAAATTAAAATTCTGTAGCTACTTTCTGGAAAAACTCTGGAGAGTACATTCAAGGCTTCAGGGGTCCACACACAGATTGTGATCCCAAAAACTAGAGGCATTTGCAGCCTGTTACTGCCCAAAAGGCAGTGAAGCCAGCAACAGATTTGGGCAACTCATCAGTCTTCCATGCTGGCTGTCTATTCCGCTTCATTTTAAGCTTGAATACTAATGGCAAGGCAATTTATAATTTCCCAAATACTATATATGAATAACATACTTACTTTTAAAGAGCTAATTACTAGAAATACATTTGAAACTTACTGTTTTTTTCACTGATTCCAGAAAAACATTTATTCAAAAGAAGCTGTTGCCTTAAATGAAGAACTTCCATTTCTAATGCTTCAACTCTCATTTTCCATTTAGAATCCTGTTCAGATACTGTACTGGCCAGGTGCACTGCATATTCTTTGCTGCTTTTATCTGGTGGCTTGGAGCGGATAATTGCTAAAGCCAGTGCCAACTGCAATGTTTTGAAATACCATGTTGCATCTTCTTTATCTTTTATGTCTGTTAGAATGAAAGCAAAGCCATATTAGGTATTTCTCCCCAATTAAAAAGTTGCTTTATGTTTTATTTATTCAATGATCTAAAGGAAATATTCTAGCTCTGGCAAGGCTTATATTAATCAAAAGATCCAACCATCCAAGACAAGTAAAATTAAATATTTACAAATTGCAATGACATGTTGTCAAAAATAAATTGTAGTTTCAAAGTTTAAAAACGAGAATAGTTTAAAAACGAGAAAAGGATTCTCATACTATGCTAACATATGAAGACCTGGTTTTGCCAAAGTTTAGATAGTGTCTATGTATATTTGTAAGTATGCAAATGCATTCTATTAAATTAAAATTCAGAAGCTATGTCCTAGACCTAGTCCTTTTACACAGTGGCTGGAACATAAAATGGCCTTATCAATAATTTGGGGTAGCGCCTCCCTCTATGTTAAGCTCCTCTGAGGCTTAATTTGAAGACGACCAATCTAGGAATTACTCTAAAGGTTGAGATTCAACTCTGTCTCGAACAGTGGAGATTTAAATTCTTCAAATGCTGATCTTGTATTCACAACTTTGTCTTTTTACCAACTACCCATAGTGGCTCTTTTTTCCCCTAAATTTCTCAGATGGCTGAGTCGAGGCCATGTATAGGAGAGATACATGACATGCATCCAAGCATGAGCCTTACATTAAAAAAAAGTGAATCAGTTGACCTTGGCTAGTTCTTGAACCAAGATGAGTAAGTAGAGTGTGAAGTCACTGATTCAGGCAGTGGTTGTGGAAATAGCTGAATTCATAGTCATTCTAGATTCTTATTCTTTAAATAGATTTCAGTTGAAAGATGAAGTCCAGACACTAATCCTGATTAATAATCAATAAGCAAAAGTTGCCTTTTCTGGGTGTTCCTCCATTTCTAACCCAGCACCCAATTCTCTGTTGCTAATGTTTTTCTCTAAAGATCTTTAATTCGGGGAGGACTTCCAACTAACTTTGGATTTCAACTATCTCTATAAATGAACAGCATTACAAGCCATACATAATAGGGCTATGCATGTTATGAAGATAATTTGGACAAATTGCTTTGGATCTCATGTGAGTACAACATGTCTCATTTATTTACATTTTTCCCAAATCTGAAAACAGATTCCTTTGCTTTCAGAGCTCTATTATAGATTATTTTAATGATTCTATTCATTAGAAGAGTACCAACCCTTCTTAGAATCAAGTAGAAGCCTGAAAAAAGATTTGAGTGCTTTCATTTACAGCGGAGGTACTGTATTCAAACCACTTCTGAATAATTTTCAAAACATAAAGCTTTATCAGCTACTATACATTACAAAATAAGTGCTTTATGAACAACTGCTTGAAATAAACTGTACTACATAATGAATATTTTGTATAATTACTTGAATTCTGTTGTCTTTTAACAAATAAACTACAACATTTCCTTGAAAAGATGTCATTTAACTCCTAAAATAATTACCTTTGTACTGGAGGATGTTTAATGCAAGACAGTAAATTTTCAAGCAACCATACTCATAGAGTACTAGAGACAAAGGGAGTACTAGAGATGAATGAATTGCCTGAATCAGGCTTTTATTTAAAGGAAGATAATACGTCTGAAAGAGAGATATTAATTCTCTCTTAATGAAAAAGGAACTCTGAAAATGAGACAAAGTAAAGAAGCTTGGCACTAGATCAGATAGGATTTGTGTTTTGGTTTATCACTGTTATCCCTGTCTGCTCTTTTGTTTTGGAGGGTTGATTTAAATGCAGGATTGTCCTCCTTTTGGGTAAATACAATAATTTTACAAGCAACGCTAATTTCCATATTCTCCTATAAAAAAGGTAAATATTTCCCCTGTCCAGTTGTGCCCAAATCCAGGAGGTGGTGCTCATCTGTTTCCTAGCTGAGAGAGCCAGCATGTCCTAAGACACTTCCATGGTCATGTGGCCAGCCTGACTATACACTAAGACACACGGAACACTTCCCACCAAAGTGGTATCTATTAATCTACTTGCATTTGCATGCTTTCAAACTGCTAGGTTGGCCAGAATATAGTAATCCATTAATTTAGAAGCTTTTAGTGCTCTTAACTAAAGGGGGAAAAATAACCATCTATTAGCACTGAACAAAAATAATTTACCTATTTGTATGAATTTTCTAGACCAAAAAAAGAAAAGAACTTTAGCCAAGCCAGAACATGATGAAGAGTTGGAAAAGTTAGAAATATTCTTTAACTTTTTTATACAAACTCAAAATTCCTCTCTCAAAGTATTTCACTTCATATTAAAGGATTAGAACATTAAGAATTCTGAAACCACAAAAGTAGAAAATGTGCTTACAACTCTGAAACCAACCCACACTTTTTGTGAAATCCTATCTCTTACCTATAGGGACCACAAACAAGAAAGAGCCCCACATTTACAAACATATTTGTTAATCCTATCTTGAAATACAAGGGCACATTCAGACCGCCAGTTTAACAGGCTTTCCTCCAGCCATGAGACTGCATATTAGTAAGTCAGTATAAATCTCCATCAACAATTATTTCTCCTGTGCTTTGGTAAATTGGGAGGTAGATGGTGCTGGCCTAACAGTTTTCTGAGAGACAAGTTAATATGCAGTGTTTTGTGGATTTCATGCAGAAAATAAGGACATCTGCCAATAACCCTCCCTCACATGAGACGTAGGGTTGGGAGAAGAGATAAGATATGATTTATAGCTAGACTATTGTCTAGGGTTTAGCCATTAGTTTAGTATTTGGTTCAGAGGGTGAATAGGAGCTTTCTGCCTATCCTGGTGTACCCAAAAATCCCATGGATGATTTGGGGATTATTCTTCTCAATCTTCTGTCTAATACTCATCTGGTCTCCTATTTGCTTGTCTGTCTTTCAAGTTGTTTTTTGCTCAAGTGTTCATTTTATCACTTACACACTCTCTCCAATTCATTAATCTTTCTCCATCACTTGTCTTTCTTTATTCATCGGTTCTCATACTTGTTGTACTTGAACTCATGCACTTTTATCACTTACTCTCATTCATTTGCCCTTTCCTGCTTTCACTTGTCTGTCTTGCGCAACTGTCTATCATTTTTGCCTGTTATTTTTGCTCGTTTTTTTACTTGCTCATCTTTCTTGTTTTTGTTTGTCTATTTGTATTATATTCTCTTTTGTTGTCTGTAGGAACTGCTGATAGGGATGGTTGATAGGTGTTACAAAGCAGCTTCTCCATTTTATATAGGTACGTTTTGGCATTTTTTAAAATGTGTCTAGTAGTCACACATGACAAAAGAACCATATAATGCCTGACCTGCACTTGGTAAAGCACTACTCGGTTATCATGCAGACAAATGCCTGATGTCTGAATATTCCTACTATCCATGCCAAAATAGCCTCTCCCTTGACTTTAGGGGAGAGTGGTTCCCACAGCAACAGAAAATAGTCAACTGGAATTGGGCTAACCTGAGCTTCTACAAGTAAAATATTGTACATTGTGTATATAGCAAGTCCTATGATGGGAGAACATAATAAACACAATTATTAACAATTATGGATTGGATAAATGAAAAGGTTAACAGACTTAGCTCTAGGATGTTGATAAAAAGAAGGTTCAAATGAGGACATATCAATTCAAGAATGATTAGCAAAGAATTATTAACCCCTACTAGCATGTGCCCTGGAGTACACAGGCAAGTATTTAAGCAATTTTTGTGCATGATAGAATCAGCACTAAAGGGACCTACTTACTAGAGTATTATGTTAGACACTGATTCGGGGTATCAGAAACCACAGATTAAGAAAAAATACCGTCTTAAAAATTATACTACGTCAGTTATATTTACCACATCTGCATACATATGAATGCAGAGTGTTTAAAGCACAATCCATAACGTATTAAATCAGTTTATGTCTTGGGCTGTAGAATCTTGAACCTTTTAAACCTTTCTTAATAACTTCTGAACTGAAAAGATTAGTTAGCTTTGCTAATTGGGATTATTTTATTAATTAAATATTTCCCTCAGATTTAAGAGACTAAATATAACAATTCTTAGTAATAAAATAAAAAGATTAATGATGTATCTTCTTAGCTACAAGGACTAAAATGTGTTTGCATCAATGGTTAAGTCCTTGAAAAAAAGATGAATGTTCCTCCTAACACATGGTGCTTTTTTGATATTCTCTATTGAGACCTCATTTGCTATTTCTTCTTCTTGTTTCACTTTTTGCATCTTTATAAAACTTAGACAAGTAGCAATTTCCAGAATGTAGAAGATATTGCTACTTTGATAGCTACTTGAGAATGTGGGGGAAACAAGTGACTGGGAAGAATATAAATTTCAACAGAGATGCAAACAATGAGAGGATGAGAAATGAGATAGATATATTAAAAGAGGAAGAATGTGTATCAAAATCCTGTTGCACTCTTAACCTGCAATTCTATTTGTACTTAACTGATAATTAAGCACCACTGAAATTAGTGAGATTTCTTACAAGGCATTCATACAATACCTTAATTTAGTACAAAAGCACTAAACAAATAGGATCACTAAAAATAGTATGGTCTAAGGAGAATATTTCGATTAAATTAGGACGTTTTACTTATGGGCTACTTTAACAAAACATTTAGAAAATTCCCAGATATAAAGCTTTTATGGTCTTCCTTGTGTTCTATATAAATCTCTCCCCCCCCCCGAAATAAAACAATGACAGCATCTATGTTAATAGGTCTTACTGTTCACCCCCTTTCCCAGACTCCAATAATATTGTTGCCCTGCCTCCCCAAAAAAGCCAGACACTGTAGTTTTACACAAGCATCTTGTCCATAGTGTTGGATCCACACGCCATGCCATTGCGTGGCAACCAGAAAAGGCATCCCATTGGCTGAGCCCTGACAGCTCTGCTGGCGGGAAAACAAATGCCAGCCATTGGCCGGACTATTTGACAGCCGCTATATAAATAGCGGCTTGACTAAATGTTCCTCTGTTGCCGGTTCCTGCATTCTGTTAGAGTTGTCTGTTACCCTAATAAAGAGATTTGCTGAGCAACCAGTCTCGCCTCAGTCATTGCCACCCTTGTTCTGCCCGAACAGAACACATGGCACTCCCAAACTGGATTTTGGATTCATAAACAAGCAACTGCAAACTGTTCCGTTATAGCAAAAGCATTTCGCACTTAAAACTTATATACTGCTTCACAGTACTGTACAGTCCTAAGTGGTTTACAGAGTCAGCATATTGCCCCCAGCAATCTGGGTCTTCATTTTACCGACTTCGGGGGGATGGAAGGTTGAGTCAACCTTGAGCCAGTGAGAATTGAACTGCTGGCAGCCAACTGTCAACAGAAATAGCTTGCAGTATTGCATTCTAACCACTGCGCCACCACAGCTCTTATCTTTAGAATATGGCCAAATCACCCCGTTTAAGAACCACTAATCCATGTATGCCACAGCTGCATGGAAATGACTAGTTGAGCTTACTATTTTATTTCAGCTAAAGTTAATTTTAAGTAAAACAATTAAATAGATGCCACTTTTCATTTAATGCTTCCAACAATATAGTTGAAGCTACTTCTGCACATGCCAGCATCTAAGGATTTAATCTTGCCGCATGGTAGGTAACCTAATGCCATTTCAGCCAAGAATTGTTGTATTGAGTTTACCCACCTAATCTTAAACTCAAGAGGAAAGGACTTCAAAGGGCAGCTTTCAAATGTCTTTTCAAATATTACCCTTCTGCTTATCTGGATGATTAGCCTTCATCTCCCTTGAAAGATAACCTATATCCAGTTTTTATGTAAAGTGGAGGAATGAGGGGGCCAATTAGTCTCATGAAAATGTAGTACATTTACTATAGATCTAAATGTATATAAGATAAAGAAAGCACATAAAGTTTAAGAAACCCAATAAAAGAAAATAATGATAAATTCCTCTTCCTACTGAGTTGTATTTCTATGTGGAAAGATGGAGGGGAGCGGGAGGAAAAATAATTGCCCTTCTTTTCTTAAGGCTCAGTGAGCACACCACAATGTCAGTGGTGAATTAGTAGAATCACACAAAGGTACAGCCTACATGTTATTAAATACAGAAGTTACTAAGTGTCACAAAAAGCAATGAGTAGAAGGGGAAATCAGCATTCATGACACAATACTCAAGCACATTATATACAATGATGTATACAGACTGTAGAGATAGCTACAAATTCACTGCTGGAACTGGGAAAATATAACATTTTGCACAGCTGAAATATAATCTTGACAGAAAAATAAAGCGTACTTATGACAATAATGCATAGCTACTTGAAACATAACTGTCCTTTATTCCAGAATGGCAAATATTGGTAATTTTCCTGATTAGAATGAAGAAAGAGTAATATGAGAAATCGTGACTAAAAACATATATTTCCTTTCCCTTCTGGTTTTCTTCGTGGGAAAATAGGCTTATACTACATACTACAATAGATGATGATCAACTTTTATTAGCGTAAGGGCTGCATCAGACTTTGTGTGGAAAAGAAGAGGCATATACCAAAAGTTAAATAGGAGGGCCAGGTTCCAATTTTACATGGGGAATTTTGGATTTGTCAAAAGGTGAAATTGGTGTCTTGAGTCTCTGCAAACATAATGGCATAATTTTGCTCCTTAAAATATGCAAACTCTGGGACTGGAAAATACTTGTGGTCTTCTATATTAATAATATTAAGCTGTTGAGAGAGCAAGAACTTTAAGAATAAGAGTATATTCTGAAAACTAAATTAACTTTCAGTTATAGCAGGAAGCAATATATCAATAAAGAAAAACTTACCATCAATGAAAAACTATAACTGATTCATAGCTGGACACAAAATGATTCTAGATGCTTATAGTTAGGTCAGCAAAATTCAGGATCTCACTTGACAGAAATTGTCTGCAGTGTAAAATAGATGTCATTTGTTCTTGAATACCTAATATGTTAGATAACGTCTGTGTATTCGCCCTCTATATGTACAGGAGGGAGATACTGAATAGTGGGTGGTATAAAATTAGTACTAATCTATGGTACATGTGATTCCCCTATCCATGAAGAATTGTAGCCTTGCTATATTTTTCTCTCTTTCAAAAGAATGCTGTTAAGTTACTGACATAACTATGGCAAGGGAAAAATCACTCCCACTCATTAGGGCTCAAGGGCCAAAGTAATCAGTAGCAGGAATTGTGCTTTCTTTGGCAGGAGAAGAAAAACTTACATAATTAATTAACTTATGCCATTTGTTTTTTAAAAAACCAGACTTCTGGTTTCAAAAGAAATCATAGTATTTTAAGGCACTGGTAGGGATGCAGCAGAAAGGACAGGGTAGATAGAACATGCAGATAATTTTTTTTCTCAGAAATTACAATTTAGAGCCATGTTGGTGCAGTGATTAAGGCATCAAGCTACAAACTGGAAAATTGTGAATTCTAGTCCTGTTTCAAGCACAAAGGCAGCTGGGTGACCTTGGGTCAGTCAGTCTCTCCCAGCCTTAGAAAGGAGGGAATGGCAAACAATTTCTGAAATCTTTTCAAGAAAACTGCAGGAACTTGTCTAGGACATCACTAGAAGTTAACATTATCCAGAAGGTACCAAAAAAGATTACAATCCAGCAAATAATAATAATAATAATAAAATTTTATTTATATACCGCCCTTCTCCCTGTTGGGACTCAGGGCGGTGTACAGTCCG
>JANHFK010003480.1:88443-98588 GCA_036250565.1 Sibynophis collaris | reverse complement strand
TTTATTTGTGCCATTTTTCATGTGTCCATGTCTATGTCTATACTGATACTTGTTTCCTTGTACTTGTTGACAAATAATTAAATAGATAAATAAATAGTATGGAATTAAAGACTATCACTGAGTTGCAGATATTTAGTTTTGAAATTTATGCTATTATATCTGCCCTCTCCTAAAATGTACCTTCAGGCATTTGGATCACAGCTAGCAGTCCTGTTGATTAATGACGTTACCTAATTCTTACTATTTCCAATCCCAAAGCATGAAATAAAGAAATTATTTCGGCATTGCTTATGATTGGAATGGAACTTTAATTAAATTTCCAATAACCAACACTCATGTAACATTTCCTTTTTAATACTTCAACTTTTAATTAAATCATTGGCAACTTTTCTTTATTTGAACTAGCATTTCGGTCTGGCTGAAACTGACTGCAGGCCCTAAAATACTTTTTAAATGTCGATGCAGAATAAGAGCCTTTCTTGTGTCAGTGCACTCGGTGCAAGCCCAAAACGGTAAATAACTTGCAAGTATCATTTTGACTGACTTGCCTTTGAAAGACATGCAGTCTACCGAAGCAGCTCTGCAGATGCAACATTTTGAACTGCAACACTAAATCACTCCCGAGGTTAGTGTGCTAATGTCGAAAATGATTATAAACACCTCAGTTCCTCATATTAATGAGTTATAGTCAATGGGAAAGGACAAAAATCTATAACTTTTCCACAAACTTAGTTAAACGTCAAGGTTTTTAAAGGCCTAGTTAGCAAGTATATTAGATGAGATATGTCAGTTTCCCAATTTACGACTCTGACTTGTCTCTTGTGATTCCTTATAGCCTCTAGCCATTCTCCTCTTACCTGAGGCATTCTCTAGCAAAAACCTGATGCTTCCAGTCATTCTGCATTCTTGTGTTCCTTCAAAAATAATTGGACAGGCAGCTCTCCATAAACAATCATCATTAGCTATAGAAGGTACACAGATAAGGACACCACAAATAACTTGCCAGAGAATATATTCAGCTAAATAATAATAATTTGGCCAGCAAGTTGAAAAAAAATGTGATTGACAGAGATTTAATGCACTTAACACTTTTCTAGGAGGCTGTTAGAATTCTGGTTGTTCCTTGATGCTCAGAAAGTCCTGCTCCCTGGAAAGTGACACTGACATTGACCATTGAGATGGCTGCTGTTCAGTAAAATGTTCACTCTCCAGACTGTATGATTAAAGTCATTATGGGAACTGTCAGCAGGGAGGAAAAATGGAAAATGTCATGAAAAATCAACTAGCAGGAATATATATATATGTGTGTGTGTGTGTGTGTGTGTGTGTGTGTGTGTGTGTGTGTGTGTGTGTGTGTGTACACACGCACGCATGCACAGGTGCATTTCTCAATAAAACTAAAATACATTATTTTAATTTAGTGAAGCTGAATTAATGTAAAAGTTAAAATAACCATTTTTAAGGCCAAATAACATGACTCTCAATTTTCAGCAAAATTATTTATTTTGGGTTGACTGCATCCAATTTTTAATAAATGAAATATGATCAATTAACTAGTTTACTAAAGCAACCAGAGTGTTCATGTTCAACCCCAGCAATCTACAAGACGTTCAGAAATGTAATTAAATAGCATTTTAAATGGGTCAAAACAGGGAATATGCGTATCAGTGCCATCTTCAATTACTGTAGGTGAAACAGCTATCCTTTCACTTTTAAAGAATAAACTGTCACTGTAAATTCATCACCTGTTTATTTAATATTATGAAATTGAAGTATTGTCTTCTATTGGTAAATTGAAATATTTCCATAATTCAGAGAGCATGTGAAAAAAATAAATGTTTATTCAAAATTTAAAAGCCTCTTTGTTTAAATCAACACAGCGGCAGCTTGAGAATTTCAATCATTCATCTCAGAATAGGACTTGTAGGAATGTAGATCTTTGCATTAATCCATGATAGGGAAATAAGCATACTAACATTGCATTAATCCAGAACAGGGAAGTAAGCATGCTAACATTTTTTATATGTTCAGCATAAATGCTGGCTTGGCCATAAAGCTGAACACCAGTATAGATTTCTATCATTCAGTTTTAAATACAGGGGTTTTAAATCAGCGTTGTGGCATAATGAGTTTGAGAGGACCCCTCGTTAACTCGTGATCATTTCATAAATGAAGAGAACATTTGTTTTCTCTTTTCATAACAATATGATGGACTGATCACTTTTCTCTAGTGTTATTTTGAAATAGGTCTGAAAGGGTCTGAAAGGGTCTAAAATATGGGTAACCATTTCCCCAAATTTACTTTGTTCACCTATGATGCCCAGATTTTGACACTTGGAACATTGTGTTTGATACTTTCAGCATTAAGCACCACTTTAGGCTTTGGTTTCACGTAACTCCCAGTCAGAAAGATCAGAAAAAGCTCAAGTCACACAGTAAGAAACTTTATTCACTGAATGAGACATTATTCATTCCACTAGACTACAAATCAAAGAGTATCTCTTAGGCTGCTTAAAAATTCATTTTAAAATCTGATCCAGATTGTACTTTTATGGTAATTTCATACCATCAATCATCCTTTTACCTTTACTCTCTAGGTCCAATGCTTTCCCCATAGATCTCATTCACTCTACCTCATTATAATTCTTTGGGTGAAAAAACAGAGTAAGAAACCTTAACAGAAAATGAGAGAAAGATGTAAATTTCTTGAGAAAAGTCAGGTTCACTGAGAAGCATGGCTAATGATATGTTCTGATCTATTTTTTTAAAAAATTAAAATAAGAGCAGGGGTAGAGGGAAAGAGAGAATGGAAATGAAAACATGTTCTTCATGCAAATAACTTATTTGCACTTTGTATTCTACCTCAATAATATCACAAAATATTAAATACAGGTAAATTGTAGGTAGGTCAGTAAATAAAAGCTGCCTCAAAATATTTTTTTTTTGTTTGTCTGTTTGAAATGATCTTTAATTAAAGTTATAAACTTCTTGGGATTCTCCCATTTTCTTTTAGCAGAAAATTGCTTCCTCTTTCTTAATTCTAGTATTTAGAAAGGAAGATAATAAATGATTCCTGGACTAAAACCTTATGCCACAATCTTTAGTAAGACTTAGCACTTTCAACAATGTGTGGTCTGCTTCAATGAAATCTAAAACAGACTTCTTTCATTCTTATGGCTTCTTTAGCCACAAAGAAAGAAACAGGTGTCCGAGACATGTTCACAGATGCTTAAGGCAACAATATGCAGCCACTTAGGAGTAAACTACACTGAGTCCAATGAAAAAAAAAATTGAGAGGACATCAAATTACATATAAGGATTATGATGCTCTAAACCAAAATTTATATAACCTAGGATTTCATAATTATTTGCATTTTATTAAAACTGGATTGTGAATAAAACCGAAACGAATATTTCAGAGTGCTGGGCTCATTTTAATGGGTTTAATACATTTCATCAGCATACTCAGTCCTGTTAGAATGAGGGAGGAGAATAGCTATTAACCTCCTGGGAAAAGAATTATTTTCCCCCTCAACTCAGCTGGGTAATCTGTATTTCATTTTCTAATGCCTTTAACAAAATGTAGCCATAAAACACTGCATACCGGCAATGGGCATAATCCCCCCGAAATGGGTTGCTACCAGCACTTAGTGACCGGTTTCTTATTTAATAGCCTAAGGGGGAAAAGCTTTAAAAAAGACTATGTGCAATGTTTCCTCCCAGGCAATTTAAATGGATGCATTAGCTGCTTTTTCAGTTTTTCAAATATCTGTAACCTTACAAATTTTTGTCTGAAGAAGGTTCATAAATCAACCCTGCTTGCAATTTAGTGATATAAAGGAGAGAAAGATTATATTAACAGTTAATATCACCTGGAGAATCAGGAATTAATCCAAATCTGCCATTAACAAATATTTGTTTAACAATCTGAGCTGACAAATGTGTCATTGTTTCATTTTCCCGATTTCAATTAGCTTTAAAACGAATTTTAAAAATAGATTGTAATTTAAAAAAAACAAACCATGTAAGCCATATTTCTTCCAGAATAAAGCATGTAGAAAATCAGCCAAGTTTATGAATTTAAGAAAAAAGAATATTTATTGTTTCTAGCAAAATACTTTTCATGTTGTTTCTAGGAGAAAGTTTTTACAGATACACTAAAGGGTCAAGATAAATACAGATAAATGATGATACCAAATTTACAACTTCTACAGAACATTTGGTTCAGTTCAGATTTTTGTTTGATTAACAAACTTGTGTTCTAATTCAGCTTGGTTAAGAGGAGACATACCAGACATATACTACTGTGCTGCATGCCTGCTACCCGTAGCTGGCAAATTCCATCACACGTGGTCATTGCTATCAGCCACAGAAAGGAACTTGCAAGTACCAATTTCTGTTTAGAAGATCCTAACTTCAAAAGCTGGAGTGGGATGCAGGTAGAGGTGCAAGGTTGCCACTTGAAAGATGACCAATTATGTCACAACTCAAACCAGTTCTTCTTAGAAATAAAAGTGGGTGTCGCTTGAATGCAGCTTTTTGCTATGCTCCCAAATTTCTTAGGAAAATATTTTGTATTATATATGGTACAATATTTTTGCTCCATATTGTTTTATTTATTCAGATGTAGTACATGCTATTGAGATTTAGACCCACATAGTGATCTGCATAGGTACTAAGTAATAAATAAATATAAGAAAAGAATATATGAAAAATATATGTATCTAGCAGATTGGGTATAAATACTACATCTTAGCACTTTGCTAAAGAAAGCACTCATCAAAAGCCTTAATCCAGCTGTACTACAGAAGTCGGATAACTAACCTGTATAACTGAAAACTTTGAACATCAGACTGAAAGGCACTTACTTATCATTAGCTTCATGTTACATTAATATTTTGAGTATACATACAAAATAACTGAATCTGTTTACTTTTATAGCAAAGCAAATTTCTTCTTTAAAATTGCTAGGAAACTGGAGGAACAATTTATCCATTTGTATATGTCTACATGTATGTGTGTATATGTGTATGTATCAAATAATTATAGTAATCAAATACTTAAGATTACTAGAAATTCTATATCATATCCGTTGTGATGATAATTGGTCTTTTTCATCAACACATGCAAATAAAACAGAAGAAAAAATTACGTAGAACAAATAGTTCAGGTTATAAATGATGCATTCTGTTTTTGCATCTATTGTAATTAGTCCTCAGTTCAAGAACGTTCATATAGTGCTTCATCATAAGATACCTACAATCGATGGACTGCATTGGAAGGAAGCTACTTATGGGCCTATTCTGATATTATTTAATCATCATTTGTCTCTGGTGATATATAATTTATGTTATTACCACCAAGAAAAACTTAAGAAGTTAACCCAAAATTTGTCTCTATATTTTGCTGTATCACAGTCAACCAATAAACTGTATTGTGATAGATCACCTGAAATTGCCAGGTTCCGAAGAGAAGTAAGGAGATTTCACCTGAATACTTTCCTGTATATCAAAGAAAAATTCCCATTTAATGACCCAGTACTGAACGCAGCATTTATGTTTGATCCTTTCGGGAGGACAGAATCTTTTGAAACAATTTCCTGGTGTATTATCACAGAGCAGACAAAATGATCTTCATAGAGAGTTTGTACCATATCAAATGTGCTTGCCTTTGCCTGGAGGAAATAGACATTGATCAGTTTGGTCATCAGTTACCCAAAATACAAAGATCAGTTTAAAGGGCAATCCATATTTCTAGCGTGTTCCTATGTTTTTGGAATTTGTGCTATTTATCCCACCCAGTAATATTTCCTACTATTTTCAACATGACTAGAAGCAATGTGACCATACTTTGCAGCCTGTTAGAGAAATTAGCAACAGGCATGCACTGATCAAAACATAGCATAATTAAAATCCCTGTTAGTTAACATATTTTTCCCCAATTTTTTCAATTGCTGAAAGCTTTTTAGTATTACCTTAAGATAATAGGTTTTTTTTTCATGTATAGGGGTTAGGAACACTCTCTAAACATCTAGAATCAATACAATCAAGACATTTATTTGATAAACAAAACAAAAATGGCTAGATATAGAAACTTCCAGGCAAGGAGCAAAACTTCTGCTATATTTGATCAATTAAAGTTTTGTTACTGCTCTTTTTAGGTCCCATTATTTGACCTTATTGGCTGATTTGGGTTTTGTACATTCAAGTCCCATAATAACCGACAGTGTTTCAGTCAAGTTAGCTCTCCAATTGTTTAGACCTATTTCTTGAATTGTGCTTGAGGAAAGACTATTCTTCAAACGTGATGCTTCTTCAGCCCAGTTACTAATGTTTAGTTTGGGAAAATCTAAGTCTTTATAACTGGAGAGAAAAAATACATGCTAGAGAAAAGTAAAAGCAGAAAATAAAAAGCAAAATACGTCTCTGTTTTTGATCTTGACATTTACACATTGTTTCTGTCCCCTGGTAGAGATTATCCTCAACCACATAACGTTTTGCCCAAAACACTGTGAAGTCTACTATTTACCTAGTTTGATTCTTTTTTACCTACTTATATAATATATTTTACTTGGCAGTATTTTCTGAGCATTAATGTATTTGAAGTTCAGTACAGTTTTATCAGTTATTCTTGTCTTTTACTTGATTTGAATATATTTATTTCTTTAATCCATTTTATTTTTTAAATTATTACTTTAATATTATTTAATAAAATTNNNTTTTTCTATAGAATTATCTCCCTTTCCTGTATGAAATTACTCTCATTTTGGTTCGGAACATAATGACATGTTACTCTTTTTTAACCATTCTTCACAACAATCCTGGAGTATAATGAAAATCCCTGTTAGTTAACATATTTTCCCCAATTTTTTCAATTGCTAAATGCTTTTTAGTATTACCTTAAGGTAATACTTTTTTTTCCATTTTCTCTTTTTTCAAATATATTACTCCCTCTGTCCAAAAATAGGCAATCAGTTGTATCCATCATTTTAATTTTATTCATAAAATGAATAACTATTAATAGAATCAATAATGCCCTAAATCCAATTATTATTTCTCAGCTCATTTTCAGGAAAATCTATAATTTACTGATATTTATATATTTATTTAGCACTTACTTTTATCAGTTTGAATGTAGAGATGAAATTTTATTATTGTCAGATACCATAATACAAAGAAGCATTTAAATATCATCCATTTTTTTTAAAAAAAGGTAAAATACTATATACTGTGACTTTTCAAATCTAGTGTAAGTACAAGTATAACCCATTCTTCAATAAATTCTTCCTGGATAAAAAGTGTGGAAAAGTTGATCAAACTGGAATATTATGTTTGGATACTCCAAACACAATTCTCCATTGTTAGTTAACTTCTGGATTAACAAAATAATGTTAACATTAATTAACAATAATTAACATTATTTGTTAATCCAGAAGTTAACTAGCATAGGATTCATCTGGACATCCAGGAATGTTCCTATCAAAGACAATATTAGATTGTTATAATTATTCCTGTAAAATGCAATTAATTAGGGCATTATTTGGAAACTTCACACTGAGACTGTCAAGGTAGAAACTATTCCTAAAGTAAAAGGCATTGATATGTAAGCATATTTCAGCCTCAGTATATCCCAAGGCTACCAAAAAAAAACACAGCCTAGTTTCTGTTGATTTGGAATGGTGGGAGAAAAAGCCTACAGTTAAGCTTCAAAGAATAAACATGTATTAAGGTACTGGTTTTTTCTCTCTACTGGGTTAAATAACAAACTGTTAACACATCACTCTTATTTGTAAGGCAGCTTTTAGCTCTCCTGAATAATCTCTGAGAGTCTTCTGCCACAAGTCCTGGATAGGGAATTAATTATCTGGAAAGCTGTAATTTACTGTTGAGGCTTGGTATGAAGCTGGCAAAAAGATACACTAAAAATCAGGATGCATTTCAGTTGCCCCAATGCTACAAAGGCAGACTGTACCAATGTAAGGGCTTTCCTGAATCTGCTATTAAATACCTCTGAAAATATATTAAGTTGAGTGAACATACTGTAAACACTCAGCACCATTTGATGAGACTAAGCTGCTCTAATTCCTTTTGGCTCAGAATCAGAAACATGCATGTTTCCTATAATGTCGGTGAGAAATTATCAAATTTTATCTGGTTCTCAGCATCTACCAGTCTTTGCTCTGATACATTATTTGCTTGCTTGTAGTCCAGTTCTCTCAGCAATGGTGGGAAAAATCCAAATGTGGTCATTTCCTGTTCAATCTTACATTTCCAAAAGGATGCAAGACACTCAGCAAGTACTAGGAAAGTTTAAACTTGGGTGAACAAAGTCAATTTCAGCCATAAATTATTAATCCAGTCCTTTCCTAAATTTAGTAAGCCTGTTTCCATTTATAAAACCACATTGGAGATAGAACAGAACACACATTTTGCTTAGATTCTCCAAGCTAATACTGAATTGGGTCCAATTCTGCATCATATGTAGGGAGCCATGGAGATGAACTTGGGGAAGGAATCCACAAACTATTTGGACAACAACAGGTGCAAAATACATACATATATATTAAACTGGAGAGGGCAGGCAGGAAAATATGAGAAACAGACTCAGACTGACTTTCTCTGACTCCCTGGAGAATATGGTTATGTTATCTATTCTGTATATTGCTCATTAAAAATCCAGTAAAGCTATTATAAAAATACTTAGAGAAAGCAGGGTTTTTTTTCAAAATGCATTTGCAATTATTACAATAACAGCATTCACATTATGTGTCCAGTTTTAGGTGGATAATTTCCATTTTAATTAAATCTCAACCATCAAGTACATATCTACATATTACTAAAAGTCTTGAGTCTGTTTGATTGTAACTATCAATTGCGAGAAATAGTGCATCATGGGAAATAATTTTTGAGTCAATGGACCCCAAAGGCATCCAATATCTGGATAATTCCCATGAGATTAAAATTTGGCTAAATTATGGTTGCTTCAGTACTGCTGGCTGCCATACTGCTGCACTGCTACAGTCAACTACAATCATGTGATCATCATTTCCAATGCTTCCCATCACTTTCTACTAGGAAAATTAATGGGTAAGCCTGCAGGAAGTTGGAAATTGCTTCCGCTTCTACTGCTTTTTTGATCATCCAGAATCATCCAGAATCATCCAGAATCATTCTGTTTCTCTCTTTAGGTAACGAAATATCTCTAAAATGCTGACCCAACAGGTCAAGGGTTGCCTGGTAAAAGTTAGAAGTGAAACAAGGAAATATTTTCAGTTAACTCCTTCCCTATTGAGCAAATTATTCTGATAAATAATTTGCTGCACTGTATCTTAATCTTAGTTTGAGTTTGTAAATGAGAAGAAACAAAGAACACTCAAATTTTATCAATTCTACATTTTTCCATAGTTTTGTGTCCAGGGATATGATTCAAGTTTATTTAATATCATCAAAAGCTACATATAAAGTAGACTTTGGCTTTGGAGTATATTTGCCCATTTAGAAAACTTAATATTAGGAATGGATCATGATTATAACTCCACTATAAAGAGTTATAAAGCAGGGTTTTTCCTTTGCCAATATGCTGTCTAAATTCAGTCAGTCTAACAGCTTTTAGTATATAAGCCTGATAATTTTTTTTACTGATTGCACTTAATAGATTGATTGGACAATCCCTGTTGTTCTTCCTTAAAGCATGAATATTTATTGTTATGTGGCAATCATTTGAAAGTCTGCTATTAATGTAAATACAAAGAAGAGTCTAAATTGGAACCCAGGATTCAAGATTGTTGCTAACCAATTCAGTAGTTTTGCACGATAAATGCTTTGCTACAAATGAATCATAATTAAAAATAATAATTTAGTAGTCCTATTTATATCTACTCAAAATTAATTCCACTGAGTACAGGAGAGCTTCATTCCAGATAGGTCCTGTATGTGTAGAATTGCAGAACGGATTATATCTATATGATTTTAAAATTTCAGTTAATTACCTATGACAAATCACTGAAGACAATTATTATTATTATTATTAATTTGATTTATATGCTGCCCTTTTCCAGAGACTCAGGGTGGCTTACAATGCGCTAAGCAATAGCCTTCATACTTTTGTATCTTTATACAAAGTCAGCTTATTGCCCCCCACAAACT
>JANHFK010003480.1:0-10978 GCA_036250565.1 Sibynophis collaris | reverse complement strand
TGAGGTGGGTAAAATGAGGGCCCAGATTGTTGGGGGCAAGAGGCTGACCCTGTAAACTGCTTAGAGAGGGCTGTAAAAGCACTAAGAAGCAGTATAGACAGACAGGCAGACATGGATGAGCAGTGGTTAGAAAGCAGTATTGCAAGCTAACTCTGCCAACTGCCAGCAGTTTGATTCTGACTAGCTCAAGGTTGACTCAGCCTTCCATCCCTCCGAGGTTGGTAAAACAAGGACCCAGATTGTTGGGGGCATATAGGCTAGCTCTGTAAACTGCTTAGAGAGGGCTGTAAAAGCACTAAGAAGCAGTATATAAGTCTGAGTGTTATTGCTATAATAAAATGCTCAACAGAAGAAAACACATTTCTAAGAGAATTATGTAATTTCTAATTTAATTGTATATACTTCAAATAGGATAATCACTAAATATAGCTTCCCCATACTTTCATTTATCTCTAATTTGTTTTAAAACAATATTCTTGTACCTACAAAGCACCAGAGAATTTTACTGCTCTGCTCCACAGAAGACTTGCTTAGGGACAGTATGGAAAAACAGTTGTTGATCTTAATGCTGCATGGTTTTAGATGAACCTGCTCCCAATCCAAAATTTCCCTATATTTCTTTTCAGTGGGTGATATTGAACTCTGAGAATAAGATTCTTATTTTTAAGCATTTCTTCCCTTAACCACTTTTGGTCCAAGCTAATATATCCAATCACTATAGTCTTACCTTGTAGGTGAATTGCTAGTAATTTTGCTTGCAGTTTTTGCATCTTTTCTACCTCCATAAAAGCTTTCTACATTCTGTAGTGACTAACATTGGTACAGTACCCCAAGGGTGATTTTATTATAGAACGATATAAAGCATTAGCATACTGGAAGATAACTTTCCTTTAACATTCTTTTCTGAACTGGAACTATGTGGACAGATAGTTTCATGAATTATCTGCTATAATTGCAAGATTCTTTCGATCAGTCACTGTCACCTCAGATGCAATTAATGTAAAGCTTGGAATTTTTTTAGACCAATATGCATTTGTTAATGAAGTTTGTCATTATTATATCCATTTATTTGACTTGAAGTAATAGTTTTGTAATTCTCTGCAACCATACTTTTGCTTTATTACTCTGAACATTTTATTCATTATTATTCATCATTGACAAACTTCACCACTTCTCTGTCTTCTCCTAATTCAAGGTCATTTATTTAAACATTTAAAGGCTCTGGTTCATTGTATTGTACATCCTAGAATCATACTTCGTATGTCTCTCCAATAAAATTTTGTTTCTTGTTCTTTAACTAGTTACTAGTTTATGACAGAACATAATCAGTTATCCTACTGAGTTTGCTCAGAAGCAGTTGGTGAGGGAATGTATCACTTTTTTAATCCAAATGTACAATATATGTTGGATCATCCAAACTACTAGATAGAACTAAAAGAAAAAGATTTATCTCTTAAAAAGCCATGACAAATCAGTTTTCACTAGTTTTCAAGACTTCTATATATATTTTTTTCCTACTAAACTGCTTCCATTTTCTGTATCTTGATCTATCCTTTTTTAAAAAAAGAAGTTACATTAGTTAATTTGAATCCTCAAAATCAGATGCCCATTTTAAATAAAGTTAATGATTTTGTCTTTTTTAATGATAGGGTTCACACAATAATTTGGCACAATTTCTTATACTTTGATTCATCTTGAGTCCACTTAACCATATTTCACAGCAAGGGTATTTCACAGCTTTTGAGGTAGAACCCTACCATCTATGGCAAGCATTCTTTTTCTGTTGCTATTTTTTTAGTCTCCATTCTTTTGACCCCAAGGTGCTTTTTCAAAAGGCAGCTGGATTGTTTTTTCCCTGAGGAAGAAGAAGATGTTTCACTTCTCCTCCAAGAACCTCCTTTGGATTGTTCTTTTCTAACAGGACAGCTGCCAAATTTTCCTCCCTACTTGTTTTGCTTTTATTCAACTTAACATGTATCCTGTTATATTTAGTGGACAATTTTAGTTCTACAGCTCTAGTGCTAGGACATACTTAGCCATTTAAATGGGAAAAGATAATGGGGAAAACAAGAATATAGTACTTTTAGACATGTATTTCATATTTGTTGGCAGATAAATTTATCTAGAACAAACAAAGCTAACAGATAAGAAACATGTATCTGAAAGCACTATATTCTTATTTTCCTGATTTCCCCCCCTTTGAAATAGCTAAGTATTTCCTAGGACTTGAAAAGCATTGCTTATCATAGTGGTTTTCTATATATGTTCTGCATTTCATAATACAGTTTATTTACAAAACATAAAATATTTGTATTGCTATTGAAAATAGCAAAAGGTGGATGTCTTAAGACAAACAATAAAAGACTTGAGGTGTATGTAAAAACAAATATGCAACTTAAACGTAGGAAAAGCTAATGAGGTTTTGAATAAGAGCATTCAGGTTGATTGATACAGTAATTTTAGCTTTTGCTATAGCAAATATTTAGCTCATTATCAATTTTAATAGCATCTTGTAGAACAAGCCTTTTTCTGATATGCAGAAAATACTATTAAATTTCTTTGCATAGATACATTGTTGTGACATGCAATAACTACTTGAATATAAAGGCGGATTAATAATTTAAGAGGTGTTAACAAATTAGGGCCATCATTAAAAATACTTTGAATCATTTTGTAGAAAAATCAGATTGAGGTAATGCTTTGCTCTTATGATAAAGAATTACAGCATTAATTCTGCAAAATGAACTTATTGCTCCTATTTGTCTCCAAAACCCTGGAGCATTAAAAGACAGGAAGAATGAAATGATCATTGCATTTTTTTTCCAGGCATAGCAGCTATAATATTTCCATCATGGTTTCATAGTTACAATAGGTTCCACAGATGGTAAAGGAAAAGCCCACCAACATCATTTTTTTCCTTTGTTTTGCTATGCCTGTTTTATGAAATCAAGTCACAGTTTGTAATAACATATTGGGAATTTTGCTTGTACAGCATTCTATGCTGGATATACACTGACATTTCTTTTCCTTTCTTTTGGAAATAGTAGTTGTTTCAGATTATAATTTACTTAGTTTTATTTGCATATCTTGCCCTTGGGAATATATCTATTCCTTCAGTCAGACTTTCAAATCAGATATGTTTTAGAACTCAGTATTTATTATGTATTAAGAAAGAAAATCAAAAGCTATCTTATGCTGAGAGAGATTGTTGTTCTGTATACCTTGGTAACAAATATATTGATAGTGACTTTGTCTTGTGGAAGCAAGTAAAGCTGTTTTATCTTGCATCATCTTACATCATCTGCTCTACTGCCTAATTCCTTCAGCTCCAGGGAACAAGGCCTTTTTGGTGATGGCATTATGTGTCTGCAATGCTCTTCTCGCAATATTCACCTCGTGGCCATTTGTTTGTTAAGCCTCAAGCAATTGTTATCTCATTCCTATTTTGTCACTTGGTTAAATGCTGCTTCTTTTGTTTTTTTCTGTACTTGTGATTGTAATTGATTGTGAATGTTTGTAATTGATCGTTTTTATTATTGTAAAAATAATATGAACTACCCCTGGCAAATATCTCCTTGATTTACTAGGTTCTCATAGGTGTACCGAGAGTTTGGGGTTATTTTTTCTTAATTCATCACTTTTTAAAAAGATAAGGAATAGTGGAAGAGATCTTTGTAGTCACTTATCTGCTTAAGTAATGTGGTAAATAAATAAGATCTACAAAGATCTCTGCAGACCAAGGATACATGTTCTTGTCAAGCTGGAAATTGCATTTATAGGTGCTGAAATGAATTGAAAACCTGAGATTATAACTGCATTAAATTTGCCTTTTGAAAATAAATATGTTTTGAAAATGTAATCTGTTTTAAATTCTGTTGATAAATCCTGCTCACAAAATATAAAGACTGTTACATTATTTGAGTGGAAATCACATGCTTTCAATTTTTTTGGTATTGTGTTTATATAAATGCATCTTTCTCGGTTTGAAATATTCTGTAACTTAAGTATTCAAATACTCCAAATAATCTAGCACTTTAATAAATACTCAAATCTGAAATAAGACAGTTTTTGTAATTTTGGAGTAGAGAAATAAATATTCCCTTTTTAACTTCTTTAATAATTGGTCTTTTTGGGTTTTAATACTGTATATAATTTATGTTTGCTGAATATTGTATTTTGTAAATACGTGCTGTGATTTATGTGGGAATCCTAAAAACTGCAGATTGGGAAATTTAAGAATAGGAGCAAGAATATATTAGGGCTTTCAAGATAGCAGTTCAATTAACTGGGGTGTATTTTACTAAATACTGGTATATATGCCTACTGTCCCTGTCCTAATGTTCTCATCAACTGTATTCATATTATGTACTCAATTCATGCCTATAATTATATATATTATCTAATATGTACTTGACAAACAAACAAATAAATAAATAAATAAATAAAATATTATTTCTAGTTGCCTCCAGTGAGATCAATGATGAAAAAGTTTTAAAGACTGAAAATCGAAATGCATCAGATTATTAGCATTTTTAACCACTGTTATTCTTGTGATCAGCAGGAATATATGGAAGGCTTTGTGCTACAATAAAGACAGTAAGATTACTGAACCATTTCCAAAAAACAACACTACAGTTTATTTTTATAGCTTTCTTTAGCTAAAATGTCATGCAAAGTGTTCTTCAGGGAGTAGTCAGCGAAGTTCAGTGAGCTTTTTGGATAACAGCTTTGTACATGTGCCAAGTATTTTTTTAATGTGGAATATTGCACAAAATTCCTGACGTATGTGGTTCAGAATTATCTTACGACTCTAAATACCCAAATAACTAAAAATGCTGATTGCAAAGCAGGCTGCTGTGATTCCTGATGCTTTAGATCCAAGAACTGTAACTATACACAACTAGTTTTGCAGCTCTGAGAAAATATATTCTTTTTTATTATTATTTCTCTATCTTGAATTTCTCTATCTTCATTTTCTGAAAATTCATTAATTTGTATTTATTGTAAAAACAATGTATTCAAGTTTATAAGTAGTCACATCCTGCCTAGTGCCTTCCTCGATATATTTGTGAAAAATATATTCCATAAAGTCTCTTCAGTTGGAAAACTGAAAACTTTAAATTCCATGACTGGAGTTTCTGAAATAAATGGTAACTTTTAGCAGTGGCCCTAAGTGGACTTAAATTAAACTATAGCTTTCATCTGTCTAGCTATCAAAGCAACCTAGGCATGTAAAATTTAACTGGTTTATATGGCTTTAAGGTAGGAGCATCCTTTTTCATTCACACATTAGTTATCTAAAACTCTAAAACAAATCAAGCTTTGTTTAGAAAAGATGCCGTTTTAAAGAAGTCTGTAATACGAAATGCTTTAATTAATATTCTCTTGTCAGTTACAATTTCACAAGTTATACATCAATTTCAAGTTTCTTCTGGACTACACTACAGTCCAAAAGTGTGTCCCTATCATCTCCCTATCAGAGCAGCTAAATTTGTGCACAACATATGTTGTTCATTTGTTTTCTCATGTATCATGTTCTCAGCTAATAAAACAAACAGGCCACTCCTCCAAACCCAGATCATCTTATACTTTTCTCAGATTCTTTTTATATCTTGTCATCTCTCTCTCTCTCTCTCTCTCTCTCTCTCTCTCCTCCCCCTCTCCCCCTCACTCCCCTCCAAAATAACTAGCATTAACTAGCATTAGGTGTGGCGCAAAAGTACCAATGAGCAACATCCATTATTTGTAATCCATCTTTTGTGGAAGGCATTTAGGATGAAATTGACTCATTTGCCAAATTCATAAAACTGGAATAGAGGAATCCCTCATGCTAGCTGAGGACATTGTTGTAAAAAAAAGATCTTAGCTGCTTCAGAACTAGGGCTCTTTGCAATATACCTCCTGTAATTACAAAAAGCATTTAGACAAATTACTGTATTTAAATTTCTTTGAGTATTTGAATAAGGTATATTTGATTAAAACAAATTAAGTCCAAAGTTTATTTATATTTTTAGAGGCATGCTTATAATGCGTAGAGTTTACAGCTGAGAGCTCCTATACCAAAGCAAAAAGGTTCCAGGTAAAAACTATTTGGCATATTTTTCTTCGAATAAAGTATCACACCACACCTACTTCACAAACATTATTTGATTCCAAACCATGCCAGGAGGCTTTTGGAATTGATGATGGCATGTACAGCAGGAATATCATTTGTCAGATGTCAACTAAGATGTGTCTGTCAGAGGCTGGATCAGGACAGAGCTGATAGAAACTCATACATAGCAGATAGTTAAAGCAAATTAGGGGTTTTATTCCTGACACTATGATACTTATCCTAGTAAAATAGCATGATTTAATATGAAATACAAGTGAAAATATATACAAAACCAGCATGTGTTTTTATAAATGCACACCAGAGTATAAGAAATAAAAGAAAGAGAGGCTAAACTTGCTTAATATTCCTACCTCCGAAGCAGGAGTAATATTCACTTACTTTCCCTACCAGTTCGCAAATGTGAGCGTGTGCATGCGCCCGGCCTCAAAAACGTGCCTAAATAAGATGGCATAGAGCTGGAGCGTGTGGGTGTGCCCACCCGCAATTTCCACTACCGGTTCAAGTGAACTGGTCCGAACCAGCTGAATACCACCTCTGCTCCAAAGCTTCTTCGCCTCACTTTCTCCTTGTATTTTATTATAGCTGTTTTTCCCCCTCCTATTCTCTATTGGTTCAGTAATTATGCTGCAACCTGCCTTCGCCATTTCATCTAAAGTTTATTGTTCTTGTTTATATTTGTATGTTGCCAGATTTCCAATAATTCTGGACAGCTCATGAATATATATATATGTAGGTCTTTGGTTGTTCGGGTTTTCTCCCGCGTGGAATTGAAGGTATCTTGGTGACGTTTCGACGAAATCTCATTCGTCATCTTCAGGCTGGTGTTTTCAGCTTCGTGCTTCTAGGAGCAATGTCACCCAAGCACATCCTAGATCTGACCAACCACTACAAAAGCTATATATATATATATAATTTAATTTATACCCCGCCCTTCTCCTTTGCAGGACTCAATATATATATTGATATATTGATATCTTTCAATAAATCTGTTTTTTACTTGTTCAAGGTCTTCTCATTTATCTATGAGAGGTTTCTATTTTTTAAAATCTCACAACTTCATTACCAGTTAGAT
This sequence comes from Sibynophis collaris, assembly GCA_036250565.1. Lineage (NCBI taxonomy): Eukaryota > Metazoa > Chordata > Lepidosauria > Squamata > Sibynophiidae > Sibynophis > Sibynophis collaris. The sequence goes on along the minus strand of JANHFK010003480.1, from coordinate 3,791 downwards.
GCCAGCGTGGTTGCTGGTCCAGTGGAAGCCCCGGAGCCAGGTTCTTGCCCTGTTATCTGAGAACAGTTTGACCCTGTTGCTCCCGAGGAAGTGGACAGGATCCTAGGGAGTATACATGCAAGGACCTGTGTATTAGACCCATGTCCATTCTGGCTTGTGAAAGCCTCCCAGAAGGTGACAGGTGGGTGGATTTGGGACAGAAACGGCATTGGTTGCACCTTTGGATGATCTCTGGTGGGAGCGAGATGGGGGTAATGCATCCATCCTTGCTCTACTTGATCTCTCAGTGGCTTTCGATACCATCGACCATGGTATTCTCCTGGAGCGGCTTTGGGGGATGGGAGTGGGAGGCCTTGTGCTAATCTGGTTTACTTCCTTCCTTTGTGGCTGCTCTCAGTCAGTGCTGTTAGGAGGAGAGAGATCCAGCCCTCACCCACTACTATGCGAGGTGCCACAGGGCTCGGTACTCTCTCCACTCCTATTCAACATTTATATGAAGCCGCTGGGTGAGATCATCCATCACCATGGACTGAGGTATCACCAATATGCTGATGATATGCAGCTATATGTCTCAGCCCGTGGTGAGTTAAGTGATGCTGTGTTCTCCCTCTCACAGTGTCTGGAGGCTGTTAGGAGCTGGATGGGGAGCAATGGGTTGAAACTAAACCCTGGCAAGACCAAGCGGCTCTAGGTTTGGGGTTCATTGGCTCAGGGAGAGTTGCCATCTTTGGTCTTGGATGGGGTGGCACTACCCCAAACAGACCCTGTGCGTAATCTAGGGGTTCTCCTGGACTCACAACTCTTGCTCAAAGAGCAGGCGATGGTCGCAGTCAGGAGGGCCTTCGCGCAACTGCAAGTTGTGCACCAGTTATGCCCTTTCCTGGACCGGCAATCCCTACTCACAGTCACTCATGCCTTAGTCATTTCCTGTCTTGACTATTGCAATGCACTGTACATGGGGCTGCCCTTGAAGAGCATCTGAAAGCCCCAGTTGATGCAAAATGCAGTGGCCTGCACAGTTTTGTGCAGACCCCAGTGTGCACATATATCATCTCTCCTGCGGGAGCCACATTGGCTGCCAATTTGCTTCCAGATGCAATTCAAGATGCTGGTTGTCACCTTTAAAGCCCTTCATGGCTTGGGACCAGGTTATCTGAGGGATCGTCTCTTGCCGGTCACATCTACCCAACCCATTAGAGCGGGCAGGCAGGGAATGCTGTGGGTCCCATCCCTGAGGGAGATACACCTGGTGGGACCCAGAAGAAGGGTCATCTCAATGGTGGCTCCCTCTTTCTGGAACATCATTCCTTCAGAGATTAGAACTAATCTAATCTCTTCCGGAAGGTGCTGAAGACTTGGTTCAGCCAGCAGGCCTGGGGAACCCAGAGTGGGATGGAGCCCATTAAATGGCTTTTGTGATCGGCTGTCGCTGGGGCAGGAGGTGGGGGGTCGGGGTGATTTTATTACATTAATTTATTTGTTTTTTTATGAGTTTTATTGTTTTTTAAATGTAATTTTTTATATTCTGTAAGCCGCCTTGAATCGCCATGGGTGAATAGGCAGCAATATAAATCTAATAAATAAATAAATAATTGTATATCTGTAAAATGTAATTGGATTAAGATTGGTATTGCTACTAATAACTAGAATTAAATTAAATTAAATTAGTTTGTTATCTGTCCCTAAAAATATTTGATCTAGTTCTGAAGGTTTTTTGTAAAATCCATACATTTCTGCATCTTTCTTGTATCTTGATATTACTTGTTATAATAAAAAAGACTATACATAAAGAGAAAAATAAAGAATCATTCCTCTTTCACAAGGCTGTTGCTTGTACATTTTACAATTTATTGGTCATCTTCTATGCTTTTTGTCGTGTTTATAAAATGACACAATTTTTTAAACACTATGTTTCATAAAATTTGCTACAAGCTATTCATCTGAAATGTATCACAATTGATCCATGCAGAAAGGTATTTTGTAGCTACTTTTGATTTAAAACTCACTGTTGTTGACTTAATAAGCAAACCTGTAGCACCTCCATCTGATTTTTTTGTCACTAATAGGGCTCTCCTACAGCATTCTTGACTTCAGTGTTAGTCAGCAGGAAACACATAAATTCAGATTTCTTAATTCAGAATTAGGTGGCCTCAAATTAAAACATTTTTCCAAATTATTATATTTCACATTTCTACTGAATCTGATGATTGGTACACACTTCTAATTTTCCAAACTTTTGCAGAGAAGGACAGATAGAACTATCTAGGGAATTATTTCATTTAAAGCAACACAATAGCCAAAAATGTTGTTGTAGTACATACCCTTGCATTCCAGCTCGTAAAGATGCAGAATAACGCCAATCAGGATTGGGTGGTTTGGGCTGCAAAGTGAAAAGAACACAAATATCAGTGTTAATTTGTACTTGAACATGTTTTAAAGGCCATGCACAGCACACTGCAATTTGATCACTTGTTTCAATTTTTCTTCGCCAAAGGATCAAATAAATGTACTTACTTTGTTGAATACAGTAAAATCTGCAATCCCCTCATCCACAATTCATTCAACAAAGAATGCTACTAGATTTAATTGGTAAAGAAAAGATGGAGAAGGCAAAAAAGCAGCTTTTCTAATTTTAAAAATTCTTTAATTAATTAAACTGTTTCTTTCTTCAAATTCATTCTGAAGTGGCTTTCGAAGTATGTAAAAAGAGTTAACAATATTTGAAAATGGATGGAATATTTAAAAGCAGGAATGACAATTTTAAAAAGGACAATCAGCATCTAGTCCATTTAGGCTGATCTTAGAAAAACAAATCAAGGTCAGATATAATTAGTATTTGGATGGCGATGACTAGCAGATTCCAAAATTGTACACTAAATGGAGAAAAGGAAAAGAAAAACCCCAGGCTAAACAAACCATTTCCTTACTGTTGCCAGAAATATTGCATGAAACTTAGTTTAGCTCTGGAGCTCAGGTCACCTGAAGGGCGCCTTTAATTTTTTATTCCTATATGTTATGCTTTTGTTTTCAGAAAGAAAGCTGCTAAGAGATCCAGGCAGATCTTTTAAAGTGGTAGGTTTTACTCATCAAGAATCTGCATTAGATATGCCATTTTATTTTATTTGTTTGCTTGCTTGTTTGTTTAAGAAAATAATAAGGATTATACTCCAAGTATTAACTAATTTCTTTTCCTTTTTAAATCAGGAACATGTTTTGCAATTTGATCATAGGTACAGATAATTCTCAATTTATCACCATGATTGTTACATGACTGATCTGATATTATGGCCTTGTTTGTGGCAGTCATGAAGCAACCAAACATGTTAATTTTGCTGAAAATTAGAAGTAAATGCTATTTCTCAGCAAAGCAGTTGTAAAACATGGTCATGTGACATGGAATGCCACAAATATGCTACATTCAGAATACCATGCGCCCAAAAGTCAGTCATGTGACCATGGGGGCTGTGACCATCATAACACTGAATCCGAGGTGGTATTCAGTCAGTTTGGACTGGTTCGGGCGAACCGGTAGCGGAAATTTGGACTGGTCTGCTGAACTGGCAAATACTACCTCTGGTTGGCCCTGCCCCCACCCATCCGGTCGCTGCTCTCCCTGCCCTGCCCAGTCACTCCTCACTGAGTGAGGACCCCCAGACTTATAGTCATGGGGGATTTCAATCTGCCATCGGCGGGCGAGACATCAGAGATAGCTCAGGAGTTCATGGCCTCCATGACGGCCATGGACCTGACCCAAATAATTTCTGGTCCCACACACACAGGGGGAAACACGC
>JANHFK010003479.1:65577-76532 GCA_036250565.1 Sibynophis collaris | reverse complement strand
AAAACAAAACACGCAAAAAAATATGGTAGTAATGTTGCCTTAAAATTTAATAACTGGAATTATTATGACAGTTTATTTTCACAGTTTCCATCCAGAAAAATTTCAAAATTCTCCGATATCTTAAAGTAAAGATTTTGATATACAATATTGGACTATTATAATAAACCTTCTGATAGATATCATTTGGCCTTAATATTTTTCCGTTTTTTCCCAATAACTTTGAAATGAGTTTCTAAACCAATTAACAATTGATCAGGCATCTGATTAAGATGATAACCCAGGAAACCAGCAGTAATTAACACCTATTAGCTCTCAAACTGAAAAAGCACTAAACTAAATGATAGTCTCACCTTTAATGACCAAGCTATCTAAAGACATAAAGCCACCTGAGATGTTATAATTATTCAGTTCATCATGAATGTGTGTTCACATCTAAAAACAAGATTCTACTGTAGACATCACTTTAAAGAACTGAATGCATTGTATGTTTATAAGTAAACATATATAAATGTACAGTACTTCCAAAGGCTGAGGATTTAATATTTTTAATTCATCAATAATATACCAGAAGAGAGAGGTATTTAAAGAAAAACAAATAAGCACAGAATTAAACATTTACACTAGAATTAAATGTTAGATTTTAAACAACGTGTATTGAAGTTATCTTAATAAGAATCCTGTCAATATTCCTAGCTTCAGAATAACCCTTTCATTATTCCTAGCTCTGAATTGGAGAGTTAAGTACAATTCAGAACTAGGAATAATGGCAGGATTATTCTAAATATAGGAATATTGACAGGATTTCTAATTAATGGCACAATGTGGTTTAATTTTGACATAGCATATTATACAAACCCAGCTATTTCCAGTTTACTCAAAGATCATGGCTAAATCAACCATGGTTTATAGTGCAATTTATGAACCAAGCATCTGGATGAAAAGCTTTTTATTTTTTTTTATTTTTTTGGCAAAGTAAAAAAAATTGAAAAAGAGGGAAGACTACATTATCCTATACAAAGCTTCTTTGTAATCCAGGGGTTGGTGTTTTTTCAAGATCTGAATTAGATTACATGCAATTTTGGTCATTAAGTAATTTTAAATAACTTTTGAAGAAGTCTGAGTACTATTTGAATGATCACATGGTAATGCAAGTGATGCATTATTAATCTGTGCAATATTCTCATTCTTAAAATCAAAGCCAACTATATAGCTAAAAAAAGGGAAAATCAATTAAATGTGTCAAACATGACTAATTAAGAAATGAACCTGCAGAGACTGAATTATGATCTACTTAACTATATATAAATTACTATTATTGACTAATCAGATTTTCTAACTTTTCAATTATTTGAATTGCCTTGATTTAACATCAATCCATTCTAATATACTCATATTAAACCCACTCAAGTCCGAAACTGAAAGTATTAGAGTGACTGTAAATAATAATAATAGTGAAAATGTTCCTTACACTCAAAAAACTGCCTCTTGCATCATATCTGGCCTTATGCAGAAATGATAATTTTACCCAACAGATATTAATGAACTGTATTATATATACTATTTATTTTTAAAATTCATCTTTGCACAGAAGGAAAAACTAATGGACAATGGAAACATTCTATCAATCTATATATAAAAGCGAAATACCAGTCACGCATCATCACAAAATCTCCAGAACCGTAAAGCCTACAAACTTGAAATTTGCCACGTATGTTCCTCTTGGCTTTTAGGTGCTCAATAAGAAAGGATTTTCCAAAATGACCATCAGAGCATTCAAATTTCCTATATTATTATTAACATGCTCTGATGCTAAGGAGTTCTACTCCCCCCACCTGAAATCTGTTCCAAATGCAAAACACAAGCAGAGGAGAGGAGTTTCAGTTTCAGTTGTACTTTCACAGCAGCAAGCAGGGGATAGGATAGGGGAGGCTTCTGTGGTGCAAGCCTGAGGGAGAGAAAGGGATAAGATAGGGGAAGCTTCTGTTGGGCAAGGCTAAGGGAGAGAAGAGGTTAGGATAGGGGAGGCTTCTGTGGGGCAAGCCTGAGGGAGAGAAGGGGAGAGGCGAGGCCGATCATAACTACTCATTAATTTCAAGCTATGTTGATTAATCAAGACAGATCACATAATAGCGGAGCATGGGTATTTAGCTAGTAACTAAATGAAGAAGAAATATGACCAAGATAAAATGATGTCTTGAATGTAGGGAGTATTTTTCTTCCTTTCTCATATTAGAATCAGGAAACTAGTATGAGATGCAATGGTTCAGGACAATTAAAACGGCCATTTTGATGTAAACAATGCTCAAAGGGAACAATAATGGGTTTTTAGCCAATACTTCTATATTACCCAGCCTATGTTTAAATAAAAATAGAAAAATAAGATGTACCTCCAGCCTCTTTCTCACAGAAAAGCAGAAATAAAATTTTCAATATGCTACAGTACAATCAAGAAATGCTGGCCAGTTTTCAGTGATGCTGTCAATAATTCCAAAATTCTCAGAAAGTAGTTTAAGAAGATTTAGCTTGATTCATTTGTTGAACTTCCACTCCTAAAGCTTCTAAACAGCCTTTTATTTATAACACTATTCTTTAGTTTGTAACTGCAAAACTGCCACCTCATTTCTCCAAAGTAATGAATGGGTTACTATCAAGAGTGTTCCTAATCCGTCACCTAGAAGTTCATCTATGGAAATTCAAATCCTAATCTTCACAACATTGTGGATGTTTATCATATAAGCAGGCAAGTGGACACAGTAGGACATTGTATGGGATATGTCATAATCTAAGTTTATGGACATTTGCAGAGAAGGATGGGAGAACAGCAACCTCTTTGTCTGAATGCAAACAACTTTCAATCTTCAGGAGATGTGCCTTTTAAACATAATCTACCTCACATGTATTCTAAACATGTGCAGCATTCAAGAAAAAAAGGACTGGAAAGGGGATAACAATGAGTATTTAAAGTCACCCTCACTGGGATTATTATTTGAGAGGAATAGCATTTGAGTATTTAGATGATAATTGCTTCTAATCCTCTGTAGCACACCACTAGGGAATCTACTAGAGCAGTGGTGGCGAACCTATGGCACGGGTGCCAGAAGTGGCATGCACAGCCCTCTGTGGGCACGTGAGCCATTGCCCCAGCTCAGTTCCATGTATGTGCCTCCCACCAACCAACTAGTCTTCAGGTCTCTGCTGTGCATGCCGCGGGGAGCGGGGCACATGCGCAGGAATGCATGCATGGGGACACGTGTGCATGCGCAGGGGACGCACGTGCATTGCACTTTGGGGATGTGCACGCAAGTGCACACTTTGGACACTCAGTGCTGAAAAGATTAACCATCACTCTACTAGGGTTAATTCCCATAGGTATTAATTCAACGGGAAAAAGTATAAATGAAAGGATTAAAAGCTTCTCATCCACTTCCCTTCAAACTTCAAACCCCCACACATCAACTGCATTAAAGTCTCTATAAATTATTGGGGTGGCTTCATGGATGCAATTATATCACATTTTTTGGCTATAGTATGGTTATTTTTTGGGTATAGTATGGTTATGGCTTGTCAATGCCTATGCCTAGTTTTCAGATGTTTATCTGTTTCCCAATCTAGCCAAGCGTTCTGGAGTTTTTTGGTGGTCTTTCGTCCAAATACTAACCAGCTTAATTTATTTATTTAGCGTATGGCATGTAATGCCAGGGAAATCTTCACATGCTAGAGACACAATGCAATCCCGACAGCCTAAATTGATAGATCATTCTGTTCAGCACTTGCATGCCTATCCTTGATGCACTGCAGACAGCAAATCAGCTTGCACCAGCTGACTAGCGACACTTGGGTTACTGGTTCTTCCGGGCTACTCCGCCAATTTCGCCTCGCCTCATGTTGTGTTACCTTGCTTCCAGCCAAGTCCAGCTCCAGCTTTCACAATTTGCACACACTAATGCAACTAGGTTTTTTCCACCAAAGTGGTACCCATTTATCTACTTGCAATATTACATGCTTTCAAACTGCTGGGTGGGCAGGAGCAAAAGACTGAGCGATGGGAGCTCACTCTGTCTCCCAGGCTCGGTCCGCTGGAATGCAGACCATTTAGGGTCAACAGTTCCAGGTCATTAAGCTACTGTGGCCCCTACCAACTCAGCTACTCAGCCCAGATATGACTAATTAGGTGTTCTTACCTGTAGATACACAGACATGTGTTTGCACACACACACAAATTGCAACACTGTAATTTCATATGTTTATCCTGGCCTTCTCCAGGGAACTTAAGGTGACTTACATATGGAGCTCCCTTCTTCAGAACCCAAACCTTTTGTGGTTAGACTCCTAAAACCTCTTGGAATAGATGACATGCAAGTCAAATAAAAAAAATAAAGAATCATTTCAATATTATTTAATCAAAATAATATGATTGCTCTTAAAATGACACTTTTTTATGAAACAGCAACACCACCAAAATTGCAAATAGACAGGGGAAAAATCTTTCTTTCATTGCTGTTGCAATTGTTTCAAGATTTATATTCCCTATATCAAATACATCCTCAGAGGACTTAAAATATAATACCCCAAACAAAATAAACATACATTAAAATAAACTGAAGAGATCAGTTCTACCAAAGCAATATCCAAGAGAGATAGAAAAAAAAAGTTCCTCATTTTATCACTAGAAAATTATCTGAGGGCAAATCTGGAAAAACAGGGAAAGCCAAGGCAGTCCAATGGAAAAGGCCTCCATCCAAGTTGCCAGATGCTTCACCTCTAATAAAAGAACCTCATGCCTTTGGCTTCTTACCATAAAGGGAGCCAGAATAACTGTTCATGAAGTACTGAAATGTGTTCTTTATGCCCAGTTGCTCTTAGTAGACTAGCTGTTCTGTTACAAATTGTATTATTTTCCCGAAATACCTTCAGAGGGAGCATCGTATAAAAAGCATGACAATTTGATTCCGTTTCTAAAACTATAATATTTACTGCTGGTGCCAACAGAAGCACAACAAGTATTGTCAACAGTGACCAATTTCAATCTTCACTATAACTTTCTAAAGAAAAGTTCATCACATCCCTGCTCAGAAAACGTTCTGAACGAAATTCAGTAAACAAACCATAAACCATGAGGTTTCTAATGAAATATATCTGGACATATCTGTGCATGTCTAAACAAACTACGGCAGCATTTTATTGGAATCATTACTGACGTTTTGAAAACAATACTGTAACAGCCCTCGTGGCGTAGTGGTTAAACTATAGTACTGCGGGCAACTCTGCCCACAGCATGGAGTTCAATCCTGATGGGGCTCAAGGTTGACTCAGCCTTCTAAGATTGGTAAAATGAGGACCCAGATTGTTGGGGGCAATATATTGACATTGTAAACTGCCAAGAGAGTGCTTTAAGCACTATCGGGTGGTATATCAGACTAAAAGCTATTGCTATAAAATATCTTGTGAAGCACCATCCATTCTTCCTAATTTCAAATCGTTCAAGCTATATACAGGTAATCCTCGAATTATGACCAAAATTTCTGTTGCTAAGTGAGGTATTTGTTAAGTGAATGTTTTCCCCTTTTACGAACTTTCTTGACACAGTTTTGAAGTGAATCACCGCAGTTGTTAAGTTAATAACATGGTTATTCAGTGAATCTGGCTTCCACATTGACTTTGCTTGTCAGAGGGTTGCCAAAGGTGATCACACGACCCCGGGAAACTGTAACCGTCATAGATATGAGTCACTTACCAAGCATCTGAATTTTGATCATGTGACCATGGGGAATGCTGCAGCGGTTGTGTGAAAAAAGCTTGTTACGTCGCTTTTTTCAGTGCCGTTGTAACTTTGAACAATCCCTAAACAAACTGTTGTAAGTTGAAGACTACCTGTTCTCAATATGTAAACCCACTGCTTCTCCTCCACAGCTTCTTCTGGAAACCACATCCTTGTGAGAAAAAAATCATTTTTAAAGAAAATGAGGTTGACAGAGTACCCCAGCTGTGACAATTAATTGTTCTACCTTGATTCCTGCAGAAATTCGAGGTCACTATATAATATTTCCACTTAATTTTCCAGTTAAGATATGATGGTTACAGTATGACGTATAAAAGGTTGCCTAAAGCATTCTGCTAGCAAGGTTATGCCTCTTGAGCAATGTTCAAGGTAACTGTTTGACTTAACTTTATATTTATTACTGAATGCTCACTATCAAAACAGAAAAGGAAAAAAAAAAACCCAGCAGGCTAAAACATTTAACCCCAGGCCATCCATCTTAATAGCTGGTCATTCATATTAAGAAAATTGCTAAAACTCATTGTGCAACTCATAAATGCCTCAATAACTTACTGATTTTTTAAATGGACATTTCTGTTAGGGTTCTTTTAAAAATCATTACACCAAACCTATCCGAGAATAAACAAAAACAGTGGGTGTTATTAAGCTTTTGCATCCATCTTGTTTCAAAGTGATTCCAGGCAGCTTACAACATTAAAACATTCAAATTGTCAAATATAAAAATACTCAATAAAATCGCAATACAAACAGATTTAAACTTATGGACACAAGATGGAGAAGGGGGCAGCTGGATGCAAGAGGGGGGAAGGGAGTTTAGCTATTACTTAATTAACCAGCTACGCTTTGAAGCTTCCTCATTGGGGCTCCAAGTCATCTGGTAGAGTCTTAAGGGTCTTCCGGCAAGTCAGAAGGGGGGGTGGTGTAACATTTACCAAAGAGCAGGAGCCACAGCAGAGGAGCTCTTCTCCTTCTCCTCCTTTTTCTTTGAAAAGAAAAGCCCATCACAAAGCCAAGCTGTTAACTTCATCCTCTGAGACAGTGAGGGATAACTTTTTTGCCATCGCATGCCAAAAGGGGGGAGGAGAGTGGGGTTGCCGCATGCCCACACCCATAATTCAATGCACCACGTGCATGTGCACGCAATCACCCCCACACTCCCTCTGCTTTTGGCAAGGTGGGCCAGGTAGGCCTGTTTTTCACCCTCCCCAGGCTCCAGAGCCTTTCTAGGAGTCTGGAGAGGTTGAAAACGGCCTTCTCGACACCCCCCCCGGAGGCCAGAAACTGCCCATTTGCCAACTTTCAGTGGGACCGGAAGTTCCACTTTTCGCTCTCCCCAAGCTCCAAGCCGTCTGGGGAGAGCGAAAATGGCCTTCTCCACCCACCCCGGAAACAGGCTGTCTCCCGATTTCCAGTGGGCCCAAAAGGCCCAAAAATCAGCTGGTCGACGAGCGCACGCACGCTGCAGCTGGGCTGGGGCAACACTCGTGCGCCCACTGATATGGCGGCACATGTGCCATAGGTTTGCCATCACGGCTCTGAGAGAATAACTTTCTATCAAAAACAAGGTGACTACTTATTGTGGGATCAAGTGACTAACTCACTTACTAACCCCTCTGTTTGATTTGTGGATCAGGTAATTATTTTTCATCCAATGCCATAACTGATGGCAGGCATCTCTTTTGAATTCTTTCGCATTAGATGAAAAGGAGAAACATTTTTTATATCATCAACAAATTGATGGCACTTCGCCTTCAATCTTCAGTCTCCACAAAATCATGAAAGAAGGTCATAATTATATTAAATGACATTCTGACCAATGTAAAATCATCGAAGAAATATGAGCATGTATATTCAAAGTTTCCCATTATTTTAGTTTAAGTTCAGTTAGTAAAGAGGGAAGTTCCTCAGATATAAAGAAATACACAAACCACATAACCACATTCCTATTTCTTCTGGCAAAGTTCATTATATAGATCATAACAGAAAATAATATTGTTCTTTGCTTTTAAAAAAAGTAAATAACCTATTAAACAATCATATGACCACTTTTTGTCTTTCTCTATTAAAAAAAGTATGATATACTGTAACTACTAGCATAAACATAAGCATTTTTGTATAGCAAGTCTCTTCATTGGTTGTGACGGAAACAAAACAAAGTATATTTGTTTTATTTGAAGCAAAGATGACAAGATACAATAAATGCGGACATGAAAAATGCCCAGTTACACTCAGATGCTGCATTTGATTGCACAAGAGGGCGCTTGTTGATCCGAAAAGCGGGCCTGTGGGAAAAACACTAGGATGATGATGATGATGATACAATCTTGACTCCCTAGAAATAGTTATTAAACACAAAGAGAGAGATTAAATAAGGAAAATATTAATTTCCATTAGATCGAGATTTAGAATAACAGAGTTGGAAGGGACCTTGGAGGTCTTCTAGTCCAACCCCCTGCCTAGGCAGGAAACCTTACACCACTTCAGACAGAGTTGATCTGATTCCGAAATCTGTTCTGCACTGCTGTTGCTGCCGTCGTAACAACACAAATACATGAAGGTTTCATACACATTTATCATAAAATGCAGGTTCTGCCAAAGATGTCATAATTAGGAAGGCACATCCAAGGTTGGTGGATGGCTGGGTGGGTGAATAAAAATATAAGATAGCAAAAGCTCAAGAACCAAGATGGTTCTTTCATCAATATGCAGAAAACCATTAATCATTAATTTAGATTTATGTCTAACCTACTTAGACAAATAAAAGGGATATGGAATAAACACTTTTGCAGAAACAAAAGTTAAGAACTGTAAGAGGAAAAAACAAATTAATTACATCACTGGGCTGAGAGAAGTTTACAACCTAGATCCCACACATGCGCAATTTTCAGTAAGGTTCGCTCACCCGTCACTCACTTCCAGCTGTGCAAGCCAGTTCCTAACAGGCCACAGACTAGTACCAGTCTGCGGCCCATGGGCTTGGGACTCTTGATGTAGGAGACAAGGACACTAATGGAAATGACCTAAAGTTTTACCATAAATAACTAAAAAACCTGAAAGATTATAGGCATGAAGCCTGAAACAAGATAGGAATGACCAACCAAAGAAATGAAGGTAAGTAACAGAGATGGGGAGGGGGAAAAATCAATAAAACTGGTCAGCTGTAAAACGAGTCAGCAGGAAAAAAGTATGATTTTAATATTATCCTTTGCATTTAAAAACAGCGGTAAGTCAAGGAGAAGGAAATCTAAACCAACAGATCTTTAGCAGTATAAGTAAAAAGCTCTTTTATGGAAGTCTAAAAATGAACTAATTCTCATTGAGGAAAGAAAATTATAGAAAAAAGTAAATATTTATCATAACGGAATGAAACAGCCTCCCAGAATTGGAGAATAAAAAAAAGGATTGAAAATTTATTACCTTTCAACAAATGGTACCAACACAGTATGCAACAACAACATTAAAGCAGCAAAAACACATTGACTCATTAAAATGATATTAAAGTGGGATTAAAACATCTGCGTTTTGAAAAAACCGCAGCTCAAAACTTTAGAGACAAGATTAAAAAGAACTATTTTGATGAACATGTCATTATTAAGTAAGAGAAAGGGAATGAAAAATATGAAGGCCTTTATACTTGCTTATAAGAAGACAAATTTGAAGTAGTAATGAGAATCTGAAGATTGGTACAAAGGTTTTTTTAAAAGTATCAGGAAAGGAGCAAGGGCATCAGGAACAATATTCTTCAGAAATGCGAAAATTACAAGAATCAAAACTACAAATAGAACAAATTGTTGTATTATTTTTACTCGCATTATTTACCAAGTTGGTATATGCTTAATTTGTGGCCTTGGTCTGGAAGATCAGCTCTTACTTTTAGATAGTTTATTGCTTAATATTACTTTTGATTATAATTTTCACTTCCTTGTTCTTTGACAGGAAGACTTCTCTTTCTACAGCCATCACAAAACAACACTTCAGACCAAAGGCTCTTAATTTAAAATATAACCTTTTAATTTAAAAAAAAAATGTTCTGGAAAATGAAAAACTTATAGTATTTTAGAGACATGACTAAAGAGATTATTCACTGTCTTCACAAGTGACTGTACCATTATTTGTGTGTCTTGGGAGTCTGAAAGGATGTATCAGAGATAGGTAATTGTTTTCTGGGGCCTTGACGACAGATAGGAGCAAGCAAAACGGCCTACATAATAGGACAACGGAGAATACAGCAAGTGAGAGATAGTTAATTTTATCAAAAGGTGGTTAATGTATCTGCTTATGATCTCACTGCAAATTTCAAAATTTGAATACCTTAGCAGGGACTGCTTAGGAATCCCTTTTGCTTCTAAACAATTATTACATCTTTCCACCACCACCCAAAACGCAATTGCTTGTTGGACACACAATAAGAATTGCACCACGGTATCTGTCACAAGCCAATGTCACATGCTAATTATATAAGAAGCATGCAGAGTTGCAAAGGCCTAAAAAGAGCATTGGACTTACCTGATGCGCTCCTTCTGTGTGTGTTGCGGGAGAGTTCAAGAATAAGAATGGTGCCAAAGTTCTTCTCCCTATTTGCGACCCCAGCAGCGGAAGGAATCAATGAGCCACAGGCTGCTGTGTGCCTTCCCCCTCTTCCCCTCATTCCGGGGGTAATAAGAAAAGTATTGACAGAGCAAGGGACTCCCACTACTTGTCTGCGAATGGTGTTATGGGAGAGTCCTCTATCCAGTCTTTCCTGGAGATATTCCAGGACTTGTGGCATTGAAGCCAAAGTGGGGTCAATGTGACCCTTGGAACACCATTTGGCAAAGGTTGGCCAGGTGAAATTATAAATTCTATTGGTCGACAGCCTTCTGGAGGCCTGAATCGTCTGTATCACCCTGAAGGAGTACTTGTCCCTCCTCAGGAGACCCCTCTCAAATGCCAGACGGTCAGTTAGAGCTATTGTGGCTTTGAATGGACCAAGATCCCCTGGCTGAGGAAGATTCTTTCCTGAGGAATCTTCCAGGGTCGGGATACTGAGAGGCTGACCAGATCTGCATACCACGAGCGTCTGGTTTGTTTTTTATTCATGGTGACCTTTTCTATTTGGTTAATCTAGACCAGGGGTCCCCAACCTTTTGGACCTCAGGGACCACCAAGTTCATAATTTTAAATCCCGCGGACCACC